>CM077259.1:20298938-20366438 GCA_039654775.1 Spinibarbus caldwelli
ATAAATCTTATACAGCAACTGTAACAGCTGAATTTTGAATGTTTTAATTCTGACATAAAACCAGAACAATAACAAGAACATTTAACAATGCATAAAGCTTTACACCTTTAACATGTACAAAGTTATGGGGTCCTGTTAAAAAAAATAAATAAATAAATAAATTGTAATAATGCATGACTTAAAAAAAGGGTTGCAGCATAACTGTTTTGAAAGGGTTACAATTTCAAATGAAACTTCTAGATTGACATCACCTCATAACTTGTGGCAGGGGATGAAGTAGGAAGGGTCACGGGTGGTCTCAGCAGCTACTTATACATCATCAGCCTCACAATTCTGAAATAAATAGTATCTGCAGCATTAACAAACTTAAATGAAAAGTACTTAAATGTGTGCATGTTATCACAATGTTATCAGTTGAATGCGTGCCATCGCATGATTTTACACACAAGGCAAGCTCTGCTGTGACAGCTCTTCCAAATTCTCAATAAACAAAAAGGATATTGTCACGACTAGCACTGTGAGGAGCAAGGAACGTGGAGACGCAGGAGAATTCACTGGAACAGTCTTTATTCATCCTAAACAGGGTAGACAAAAATTCACACACGGAGCACATGACGTATAACAGCAGACAAAGAAAACTAAACAGAACGCTCTTTATATACACATAATAACGAGGGGATGACAAGACACATCTGGAATCAAATTAAGACAAATGAACATAATTGGAACTAAACAGGAACAGGAAGAATCCAAATATGGGCATAACACTGGAACACTGAGGCAGGGGTTAACCCACAGTGGGTTATGATTGGTCGACTGACAGGCTCAAATCTGATTGGCTAAAAAGTATGCATGACCTGCATACTTAGGAGGAGTTTGCTGCCAGGAAAGTCTCAAAAATACACACACAAATCCAAGGCGATTCACATTCACAGACTCCATGGTACACTCGTGAGTTTTAAACATTCAAAAATTTTATACACAGTTGTACATCTGTGAATTGTGTTTTGTTTTTGTGAAACATATTTCATGAATACATATTCTTATTTTATGCACATGAATTATTTTTCATGCATGTGAATTGGGTTACGCATGTGTGCATCACGTCTTTTGCATGAATTATTATTGAGATCATTTTGGCTCCATAGTTTTAAACCATATTAGTTTAAACATCTGATATATGGTTTTCTGAGCGCACACTTACGAAGCATGCATGCAGAAAGTGGCTGTCACATGGCATGTGAGTACTAAACTAAGTTCTCTTTCATGTCTTATTTTGCTTAAACTGTCAAACACACACAAGTTTGTGTTAAAAACATTACTTACAAAAACAGTCAGTTATGTCTGTGAAGGTAAACAGCTGGGAAAGAAATCACCTTTATATTAGATCTGTGTGGCAACAGCGTAATACAGTAAATAAATCAATAGATCCACTGCTCTCTTGTCTCCTCTGAGGCTGGGACTCTAAATAGTGTTCTGTGCTTGTCAGTGCAGCCAAACACAGAACAGTTAGCACGCTTTGTTCAAACTTTTGCCATGGCGTTAGAACTGGTACACCGTTGTCACTTGTGAAAACACAATGGAGGCGCCGTGGGCAGAAACTTGCAGATTAAGGGGCGGTAATATTATAATAATATCCACTTTGTATGTCATGAAGGGAGCGAAATCTGAGTGGCTCATTTTTTCACAAGCTTGCAGAGAAAGGCTTAACAAAAAAAAAAAAAAAAAAAAAAAATTACTGAGTTATTCTTTTTCACTTTTTCTGAGTTGGTAGATGCACCGGGGACCCGATTATAGCACTTAAGCATGGAAAAAGTCAAATTTTCATGATATGTCACCTTTAAGTACACTTAAAATAAATGCACTAATTCGCACTAACACTTAAGTGTAATCATATAAAGTAAACCGAATATACAGAAGTGTTTAACTTAAGTGTGCTATGAATTTTCATGAAAAATGCAGTACAAATGTATTAATTAAAAGTAAAAAAAAAAAGAAAGAAAATTGAGTGTTTACATTCATATGAATTACATTTAAAGTAATTTTAATCAAATGTATTATATCTAACATTCAAATGTATCATTTCTAACATTCAAATAGTTCAATACAACAGCTTCATGAAGTGACTTCACAATAGGTATAATTTTAGAATGTGTTAAAGGTGTCCTATTATGCTCTTTTACAAAGTCTTGGTTTTGTTTTGGGGGTGTACTAGAACATGCTCTCATGCTTGGTGGTTCGAAAATCGCATTATTTTTCACATAATTTACATTATTACAATACCTTCCTCCCCAGCCTGTTACAAACGGCTCAATTAGTTCTGGGTTTGATGAAGGCCCGCCTTCCGAAAAACAAAATGTGTTGTGATTGGTTAGCTGTCCCAGTGCATTGTGATTGGCGAACAGCTTAGACGGTGTTTCAGTACTGCCCCACCCCTTGCCAAAACAGCAAGTTCGTCAATATTGCCATATCAATTCAGACCCTGAGAATATTGAACAAGAGGATCGCGCAGAACCTGTGCACGCATCGATATTGCAAGACATATTAAAGTGGTAACGATATTGTTGTTGTTTTTTTTTGGCTAAATCACGTTTTAGATAGGATGTCAACAACAGCTTAAAAATAAGTGCATTTACTATGTACAGATAAGTGCAACAGTAATATGTATTATGTTTATTGTTCTTTAATTCTAACGTTATAACATGAATTGGAGTGAAACTGTTATACAGTTGAATTTATTTATACCATAGTCCCACAGAGTTACAGTATTTGTGGCGGCATATATATGCAAATTAATTCTCTGCCAGCAGGAGGCGCTGTTGGAGCGGGATAAGACTGAACTAGTTTAAGTCTTTGGTTCTTTTAATTGTGATGATTTTGGCTCACATTTGACAAAAACCCGCCAATTCACTATCTCAACAAATTAGAATACTTAATAAGACCAATTAAAAAAAACATTTTTAGTGAATTGTTGGCCTTCTGGAAAGTCTGTTCATTTACTGTATATGTACTCAATACTTGGTAGGGGCTCCTTTTTGCTTTAATTACTGCCTCAATTCGGCGTGGCATGGAGGTGATCAGTCTGTGGCACTGCTGAGGTGGTATGGAAGCCCAGGTTTCTTTGACAGTGGCCTTCAGCTCATCTGCATTGTTGGGTCTGGTGTCTCTCATCTTCCTCTTGACAATACCCCGTAGATTCTCTATGAGGTTCAGGTCTGGTGAGTTTGCTGGCCAGTCAAGCACACCAACACCATGGTCATTTAACCAACTTTTGGTGCTTTTGGCAGTGTGGGCAGGTGCCAAGTCCTGCTGGAAAATGAAATCAGTATCTCCATAAAGCTTGTCAGCAGAAGGAAGCATGAAGTGCTCTAAAATGTCCTGGTAGATGGCTGCGTTGACTGTGGAATTCAGAAAACACAATGGACCAACACCAGCAGATGAAATGGCAGCCCAATTCATCACTGACTGTGGAAACTTCACACTGGGCTTCAAGCAGCTTGGATTCTGTGCCTCTCCAGTCTTCCTCCAGACTCTGGGACCTTGATTTCCAAATGAAATGCAAAATTTACTTTTATCTGAAAAGAGGACTTTGGACCACTGAGCAACAGTCCAGTTTTTTTCTCCTTAGCCCAAGTAAGATGCTTCTGACATTGTTTCTGTTTCAGAAGTGGCTTGGTAGCCCTTTTCCTGAAGACGCCTGAGCGTGATGACTCTTGATGCACTGACTCCAGCTTCAGTCCACTCCTTGTGAAGCTCTCCCAAGTGTTTGAATCAGCTTTGTTTGACAGTATTCTCAAGCTTGTGGTCATCCCTGTTGCTCGTGCACCTTTTCCTACCCCATTTCTTCCTTCCAGTCAACTTTTCACTTAATATGCTTTGATACAGCACTCTGTGAACAGCCAACCATTCAGTAATGACCTTCTGTGACTTACCCTCTTTGTGGAGGGTGTCAATGATTGTCTTCTGGACAACTGTCAGATCAGCAGTCTTCCCCATGATTGTATAGGCTATTGTGTAACCATTTTGAAGGTTCAGGAAACCTTTGCAGGTGTTTTGAGTTGATTAGCTGATAGGCATGTCATCATATTCTAATTTGTTGAGATAGTGAATTGGTGGGTTTTGTTAAATGTGAGCCAAAATCATCACAATTAAAAGAACCAAAGACTTAAACTACTTCAGTCTGTGTGCATTGAATTTATTTAATACACAAGTTTCACAATTTGAGTTGAGTTAGTGAAATAAATGAACTTTTCCATGACATTCTAATTCATTGAGATGCACCTGTATGTCCTTTACTAAAACTCCTGATGAGAACTGATGCTTTTTATGATAAAAGCATTAGGAAGACACCAAGTAAAGTTTACTGTATGAAGCTTGAAAAAGAGAACACAATGCTTTATCAATACGAAAAAGATTATTTTTAACTATTGTTTTCATTACTGGTTCTGTATACAGTATATGGGTTGCTGGAAGGTCAAAATGTATTCGCTATAAGTTTATAATTAAAATAAGGTTGCATCTTCTGCAAAAAAACAAAACAAAAACAAAAACAAAAAAAAAACACTGCAAAGTCTTAACATTGATCCAGGTGGCATTTCTGTATGTGTGGGGATAAAGAGTTAAAGAGGTGAGTGCATGTGCATGATGGAGAAAGTCAGCGTTATCTGCAAGTAATCCTGTAAGACAGAAAAGAAGGAAATATTATTACATTACATGTAACTTGTTGGTTTATACATTACTGTGGGTTTTATTATTTTTTTAGGCCATAAAAGCAGCCTCTGTAAAGATGCAGTATAATTAAATGTTAAATGCATCCATTATTAAAATCAAGTCATTAATAGCAAGCTATATTCATAAGAATTCTTTTAAACATGATTAGATGCTAACAGGACTGTTATCAGTAGTGTAATTGATCTGGTTCTGACAAATTAATCAAAGGTTTGATATATCACGTAACACATCAAACTAGCATTTCCACTCATGGAAACAGATAAATTACGAGGTGCAGAGAGACATCATGTATAGTTGGAACATGAACTGATAGGGCCCATTTGAAGTAATTTATTTAGAAGCCAATGGACAATATAAACTTTCTGACTGTGTGGGGCATCTGACTGCTTTCCAATAAGAGCACAACTGATTTACCAATATTGTGATAGTGTACAGGGGCTGAGGCAATGACTAACGACAGCAGGAGAGTAAACATTGCAGGATTGTCTACAAGTACACTTGTACAATATCATACAAGTGTTACACTGAATTACTGAATTATTAAGATGTTGATGTGAGACTGTGTTTAGAGTTCTTACTAATGGGGCATTTTAAAGACTTTTGCCCTGTCCAAATACCCACACTTGTGGTCTTGGCCACTTGAGAGTGCATGTATGTGACAGTGCGTGCGCAGGACTGTCCCAGGTCTTAATAATGCCAAAACGCAGTGCCCTTAATGCACACTAAACCCACACTATCTTGAATACCACACTGGAGCGCTATTCGAGGTTTGGTGTATCCCATCATGCATGATGTTTTGGAATAAATCGTGAGACTTTTTGCTGAGATATCGAGAGAGATGTCACGGAAACCTTTCCAATGTAAGTTAAATATTAATAATAATAATTATATATTAGGAATAATTTGGTAGTAAAACAAAGTGTTGCACGTTTTATTGGTGCAAATATATTTATTTTGTACATCATTTGCAACTGCTTTTTATTACTTAATTAGAAGCACCACAAATTAAATTGCCATCTGTTATAGTACCTCTCCACAAACACGACTGGGCTGACTGCTTCCTTTACGTCTTTTCAGCTAATAATAATAATAATAATAATAATAATAATAATTTAAAAAAGGGAGAAAAATAAATTAGAATTATATAGAGAATGATCTGCGAGTAAAATATTTAAGATATAAACTGATATGAATGAACTGCAAGATGGAAAAAAAAAAAGAATTTTTTTTTTTTGTTTTTACTTTTTTTTTTTGGATTAAAAGGTATTACAAGCATGGTACAGTAAATGTTGTGATTATTGTGATATCTGTCATAAAAGCACATCAAAACTACCATTACAGTGGTAAAACCATAGTAAGTTTGGTGATACTGTGGTGTTACTATACAAATCACCAGAGCTGGGTAGTAACTGATTACATATAATCTGGATTACGTAATCAGATTCCAAAAATTAAGTACTTGTAAGTAGAGTAAGTTACATTTTAAAATACTCGTAATCAGACTACAGTTACTTTTTTATGGATTACATGATTACATATTATTCACACAATAGAAATAAATTATTCATAATTCATTGATTCTCCCTAATTTTTTTTATTTTTCATCTTTGAAATTTTCCTTTCTAAAACAGCCTACCGATTGTAATACACATTAAGAAAGTCCAGTTTTGTGGACATTCACACATAGAATAGTCATTAGTCAGGTGGTGACACAGCATTTGACCACTGGATTTACAAAAATCATTTTAGGTTTATGAAGGGTTTCAACATTGCATCAACTACTGATCAGCACATTCATTTTCATTTGAATTATCACTCAGTAGGATTTTTAACCATGTATTATCATGTCTTTGGTAGGCTTTGGTCTTTCAAACTCATTAAAATGTACATATTCACTTTTTTTTTTTTTTACATTGTAAAACAGGTATTCTAAAACTTGTTGTCATCTAAACCTTTTTCACCAAATATATTTACTTTTTAAAATAAATATTTCAACAATAACATATCACATTTGCATGTTCACGGTTTCTTTGATGTTGATTAATGGTCACATGGCATGCAGCTAAATAAAAATATTTTATCTTTTTTAGTAAGTGTTTTATTTTAATTGTTATTCTAAAACAAAGACTATAGAAATACAAAGATGGTTCACTCCTATACTTATACCTATATAGAAACTGCAACACACAATATGACGGAATAGTCCCACCTTCTAAATGAAAGAGCTAAATTTTTCATAGAAACCTGAGGCTAGACCAGCCAATGTGCATGCGCAGTTATAAGCATGTTATGACTGTGCATGCGGATTGGCTGGTCTAACCTGAAAAATATGATTTTTAAATGCTATTTGAACATAAGAAACAACATTCATGGGGCAATTAATTTCAGATTTTTGTTGCTGATTTGACTTGATTTGATTTGACAGTGAGTTCAGCAGTTTTTGAGATTTCGAGGTTTCCCCCATTCATTAAGATAGGACTTGGTCTTGTATGAGCTGCCCGGAGGTGTTGCAAATACGGCCGCAGAGTGAAGAGACTTTTCTTGAAAGGGACTTTGTTTTAAAATGATTTATTTTCATTTTTTTATGATTTAATGAATTGTTAGTTTTTCATTAAACTCACAAACCCCCTGCAGTTCCTTTACAAACCCTAGTTTGGGAAGCCTTGATGTAATATAATGTTTAATGTTTATGTTGTAAATTACAATGAATGGAACACATTTTTTTTTTTTTTTTTTACATAATTCTATTTGAATCAATGAAATAAACGAGTTGTCAAAAGTAATCTAAAAGTAATCCAAAAGTAATCTGATTATATTACATAAAATGTGTAATGTAACAGATTACGTTACTGACTACAGTTTTTGTCATGTAATCAGGAATCAGTAACGGATTACAATTTGTTAGTAATCTACCCAGCTCTGCATATCACTACAGTTACTGTGGTAAAATCATGGTAAGTGTCATGTTTACTTGTTTTAACTTCAAATTTCACAGTAAAACTACAGATACTGTGGTAAAACATGGTAAATGTCCTGTTTACTGTGTTTTAACTTCAAATGTCACAGTAAAACTACATGGTTACCATGATTTTACTACAAATACAATTTACGTCTTTGAACCTGATATGAATATAAAACTGTAAAACTGATCCAAGGTCTATGGCACGTCACGTGACAGATAGCGTTTAATCACTCTAGTTAGCAGGTGTGTTTATTTAGTCAAACGCAAAGAAACTCAAAGACAGCCTCGAATGACCGATATAATACAGCAAATAAACATACGGTGCTAATCTGATAAATAAAGAAGTCTAAATACATTTTATAACAGACATTAAGACGGTGTATTTACGACTACTCACCCAACCTGTGGCACATGTAAACTGATGGCAAATATCGCGATGTGTGCTGAATGAGACTTCTTGAAAATTATTTCATAGCGATAAACATCTCATGCTCTTTCGCGTCTGTGTTTGACGCCAAAAGTTTCCCGTTGAAATCAATGTAGGTCCGAGCTCGTCGATATAGCGATGCCGAGGGGCACCTTTGGGGTCTTCATAGTCACGCTAAAGGCGCTCGACCATGTTTCAGTTTTTGACGCCCCGGGAGTGAGAATGGGTTGGTTATAACAGCTGTGCCGTGGCATGTTTCTGAAACGACCCAGAAGCGGCTCTCTGAGGCGTCATACAGCGATCTGTCATGCCACATCAAAGACTGTCAAAACGCCATATATTGTTTGAATTTCCTGGGAAAAAAAATTCTGTTTTTGTTCGGTACACATGCGTACCGAACTGAAGCACCCGTACCGAAAACTTTCGGTACTAATATATATATATATATATATATATAACAAAAATGAACAGGATTGTACGGTGGCCCACTAGTGCACAACACAACGACATTAAAAAAGCAAACATAAGCTCACAACACACCGCAGTTTAAAAAGCAAACATAAGCTCACAACACAACGCAATTAAAAAAGCAAACATAAGCTCACAACACAACGCAATTAAAAAAGCAAACAAACTCACAACACAACGCAATTAAAAAAGCAATAAGCCCACAACACAACGCAATTAAAAAGCAAACATAAGCTCACAACACAACGCAATTAAAAAAGCAAACATAAACTCACAACACGACGACATTAAAAAGCAAACATAAGCTCACAACACAACGCAATTAAAAAAGCAAACATAAGCTCACAACACAACGCAATTAAAAAAGCAAACATAAGCTCACAACACGACGACATTAAAAAAGCAAACATAAGCTCACAACACAACGCAATTAAAAAAGCAAACATAAACTCATAACACGACGACATTAAAAAAGCAATAAGCTCACAACACAACGCAATGAAAAAGCAAACATAAGCTCACAACACAACGCAATTAAAAAAGCAAACATAAACACAACACGACGACATTAAAAAAAGCAAACATAAGCTCACAACACAACGCAATTAAAAAAGCAAACATAAGCTCACAACACGACGCTATTAAAAAAGCAAACATAAGCTCACAACACGACAACATTAAAATAGCAAACATAAGCTCACAACACGACGAGATTAAAAAAGCAAACATAAACTCACAACACGACGACATTAAAAAAGCAAACATAAGCTCACAACACAACGCAATTAAAAAAGCAAACATAAGCTCACAACACAACGCAATTAAAAAAGCAAACATAAGCTCACAACACGACGACATTAAAAAAGCAAACATAAGCTCACAACACAACGCAATTAAAAAAGCAAACATAAACTCATAACACGACGACATTAAAAAAGCAATAAGCTCACAACACAACGCAATGAAAAAGCAAACATAAGCTCACAACACAACGCAATTAAAAAAGCAAACATAAACACAACACGACGACATTAAAAAAAGCAAACATAAGCTCACAACACAACGCAATTAAAAAAGCAAACATAAGCTCACAACACGACGCTATTAAAAAAGCAAACATAAGCTCACAACACGACAACATTAAAATAGCAAACATAAGCTCACAACACGACGACATTAAAAAAGCAAACATAAACTCACAACACGACGACATTAAAAAAGCAAACATAAGCTCACAACACAACGCAATTAAAAAAGCAAACATAAGCTCACAACACGACGACATTAAAAAAGCAAACATAAGCTCACAACACGACGACATTAAAAAAGCAAACATAAGCTCACAACACAACGCAATTAAAAAAGCAAACATGAGCTCACAACACAACGACATAAAACCACAACACAACGGAAATGCTCCCGACCACTAGGGGGCAGTTGGTCTGCAGAAACGGGCAATTAGACTTTGCTCTATGCACGGCACGCAGCCTACGTATTTCCGGTGAAATATCAGGGCGCATAAAAGGTTCCGGTCTGTATTCAACCATAGCATGAGTGCATTATCAGCCACGATCTTTTGTCAATGAACGATTAATATAAAACAATATTTATACATTTTATTGCTATAATATAACAAATTAAGTATACCACAGTAATATAATTATTTAATGAAGAGTTCCATAAAGTTTAAACATGCGCGAGGGTGGTTTGTCCCGCTATTGCTGCCGTTTTGTGAGGCTTCTCGAAGGTTTTTCACACTTCTCCCCTGGATGAAGAAACTCGCAATAAGTGGATTCAGAGTAGTAGACGTAAGGATTTTAACATCACTTCTGATACTACAGTCGCCACTTCAAGAATGAGGACAGCATACGGTTCTACACCAGGTAAGATCTAAACCCTTATATACTTCACTATATTACCGAGCACATTATAGGCCTATTTTTTTGTTGTTGCTGTGGTTGCCTGTTTGTTTAAAAACCTCTTCTGTGGGTCTGGGCAATACGTGTTAACGAGTTAATAGATGATTCGCCCAAAAATAAAAATAAAGCTGTCATCATAAACTCACCTTTATGTCGTTGTAATATGGCTTGCTTTCTAAATTGGCATACAGAAATGTTGTAAATAATGTTGGTGTCAGTCAGCTATTTAGATATTTTTTTTTTTCCTCACAGAAGAAATGCATAATTGTTTAGAATGACACGAGGGAGAATAAGCTAAAACAGCTAAAATCTTTTTATTTTTTTATTTTTTTAATTTATTTTTTTTTCATAAGAGCACTTGCATGTCAATACATTATACATTTTTAAAGTAACCTTCAGGTTCAGTGTAGGCAAACTAACTGGTATTGTTATTACATTGTGTGGTGTGTATTTTCTGAAAACATGTCCCATCCATTCTAGATTTGAGATGTAAAACCATTTAATGGCCTTTTGGAGAGTTGAACCTGCATCCCACAGCATGGTACGTGTGACCAGAGCAAGGACAGCTACAACGAGGAGTGAAGTTGGAATAACAAGCAATGCAGTGGTAAATATTGATATTATATTGTTTGTGACAGAGAAAGAAAATATATATATTTTTATTTTTTGATGCACGTTACATGAAGTGAAGTCGTGACGTATTGTCAAGTATGGTGACCCATACTCGAAATTGGTGCTCTGCATTTAACCCATCCAAGTGCACACACACAGCAGTGAGTAGTGAACGAACGCACACACACACCGTGAACACACACCCGGAGCAGTGGGCAGCCATTCCTCCAGCGCCCGGGGAGCAATTGGGGGTTCGGTGCTTTGCTCAAGGGCACCTCAGTCATGGTATCGAAGGCAGAGAGAGTGCTGTTTGTTCACAATCCCCACCTTCAATTCCTGCCGGTGCGAGAATCGAACCGGCAACCTTCAGGTTACAAGCCCGACTCCCTAACCATCAGGCCACGACTTCCCCACATGCATGTATCATAATTATTTAAAATTTATTTTGACAGTGTTTGTCTCTGTAGCCCTTCGATGAGTTCCTCCTCTTCATGGTCCACCTTTCAGTCGGTCTTCCACAGAAAGATCTGACCTTAAGCAAAACACTTGGGATGGATTAATTTGGTTTAATTTGTACAGACTAGAATATAAAATGTAAATTTTATATATATATATATATATATATATATATATATACATACACACACACACACACACACACACAGGTGCATCTCAATAAATTAGAATGTCGTGGAAAAGTTCATTTATTTCAGTAATTCAACTCAAATTGTGAAACTCGTGTATTAAATAAATTCAATGCACACAGACTGAAGTAGTTTTGTGATGATTTTGGCTCACATTTAACAAAAACCCAGCCATCTCAACAAATTTAGAATTCTTCATAAGACCAAAAAAAAAAAAAAAAAAAAAAATTTTTTAGTGAATTGTTGGCCTTCTGGAAAGTATGTTCATTTACTGTATATGTACTCAATACTTGGTAGGGGCTCCTTTTGCTTTAATTACTGCCTCAATTTGGCGTGGCATGGAGGTGATCAGTTTGTGGCACTGCTGAGGTGGTATGGAAGCCCAGGTTTCTTTGACAGTGGCCTTCAGCCCATCTGCATTTTTTGGTCTCTTGTTTCTCATTTTCCTCTTGACAATACCCCATAGATTCTCTATGGGGTTCAGGTCTGGTGAGTTTGCTGGCCAGTCAAGCACACCAACACCATGGTCATTTAACCAACTTTTGGTGCTTTTGGCAGTGTGGGCAGGTGCCAAATCCTGCTGGAAAATGAAATCCGCATCTTTAAAAAGCTGGTCAGCAGAAGGAAGCATGAAGTGCTCCAAAATTTCTTGGTAAACGGGTGAAGTGACTTTGGTTTTCAAAAAACACAATGGACCAACACCAGCAGATGACATTGCACCCCAAATCATCACAGACTGTGAAAACAGCCAGCTTCTTTGGCAATGAATCTTTGTGGCTTACCCTCCTTGTGAAGGGTGTCAATGATTGTCTTCCCCATGATTGTGTAGCCTAGTGAACCAAACTGAGAGACCATTTTGAAGGCTCAGGAAACCTTTGCAGGTGTTTTGAGTTGATTAGCTGATTGGCATGTCACCATATTCTAATTTGTTGAGATAGTGAATAGTGAATTTTTTTGTTAAGTGTGAGCCAAAATCATCACAATTAAAAGAACCAAAGACTTAAACTGCTTCAGTCTGTGTGCACTGAATTTATTTAATACACGAGTTTCACAATTTGAGTTGAATTACTGAAATAAATGATCTTTTCCACGACATTCTAATTGATTGAGATGCACCTGTGTGTGTGTGTATATATGTATATATATATATATATATATATATATATCATTTTATATATTTTATATATCTTTATATATTTTATATATCTTACATGATAAAAAAGTGTCATATCGCGATATCAATGATATAGCGAATTGATGACGTATTTACTAGGGATGCACCGATTGTTCGGCCAAAAATAACCAAAAAAAAAATAAAAATAATAAATTAATAAATAAATAAATAAATAAATAACTCTTTCGGTGGTCGGCCGAATAAGCAAAAAAGACCAAATAAATTGTACCTAACAATGACGTGACGCGATCAAATAAAAGCGCGCACTAATGCAGCAAACAGTGTGGAAGCATTTAAAACTGTCTGAGAAAGATGCAAAAAATAATTACAAGCACTCATGACAGCGAGAGACTGTTTAGTACTGCATCGCATGTCTTCCATGAGAAGAGGAAGGGGTGGTTGTTGCTGGTTACTGTATGATGATAAAAAATCGCAAAATGGCCTTAATTAAATACACTGCAGAATGTTATGTTTTCTAATACACGCATGAATTGCATTCAAACAGTGCTGCAGGAGCTCGCGACACTGTCTGGTTAGCCAGGGTTCAAAGTCCAAACCGCGAAGGAAATCTGCGCTGAAACTGTTACTCGTCAGTAACACTTTTATGAATTTTTACAAGGCACGTGACAATGTGATACGTGCATCTTCCCAAATTAGTAATGAGAAAAATTTATAAATCTGCTGCTGTCAACAAAAAGAAGCAATGAGGACCTCCTCCTCCTCCTCCTCCTCCTCCTCCTCCTCCCTTCTTCTTCTTCTTCTTCTTCTTCTTCTTCTTATTGACGGGAGGCAACTACTTTTTAAGGTGCATAACCGCCACCTGCTGCACTGGAGTGTGGACCAGAGATTTGTATTTTCTTAATAATAATTTAAAAAAATAAAATAAATAAATAAAACTTACAATCTATTCATTAATCCAGACTCTTTCAGAAATATAAGTACAGCTTAATATGTCTGCCCATCCTTTAATATATCCTTAGGACTTAATACACTCACCCCATATTTCTTTAACTCATCTTTTAATCTTATTCTTTGCATCTTATATTTAATGCAGTGACAAATAACATGCAAAACTGACTCATATTCTGTTCCACAATCACACAAACCTGAAGGATGCTTTTTCAATAAAACCATTGTTTTATTTATCCCAGTGTGACCTAACCTCATTCTAGATATTATAGTTTGCTCTCTGGGAGTTCTTCCTATTGATTTCATTTTTCATACTACTTGTCTAATTTTATATAAATGACGTCCTTTACTTTCTTCGTCCCATTGTTTCTGACATGACTTTATTATATTAATACGTATTATTGCTTTAATTTCTGCTTTACTGTAAGGTACCTCCATAATTCTATCTTGCTTTAAAGCTTGTTTTGCTAAAACATCTGCCATCTCATTGCCCACAATTTCCCTATGTGCTGGAATCCACACAAAACTAACTCTTATGTCTATATGTTTCATTCTATACAGGGATTCATATATTTCATAGACAAGATCTGGTCTATTTTGAGATGATAAAGACTGCAAAGAAACCAGTCCTGATAAGCTAATGAGGACTTCCTGCGGGTTTCAGTCAAAATAAAAGCTCCATCAACATTCATAAATGTTAGTATTGTAATTTTACTGTTAACGTTCACACATAATGTTCAAATTGGGATCTGTAATATTTTCTAATGTTTTAAAAGAATTCCCTTCTGCTCAGCAAGGTTGCATTTATTTGCAAGCCTGATTCAAGAAGGGGGCCACAAAATATTATTTTACTAACTTATTAATTTTAAGTTAAATTGTGCTTTGTTGTATAATGTCTGCTAGAATGTTAAAAAAATGATCAGCGTTAAATAAGTATTTTTAAATTGTTGTTTTGTATTAGTGTACAATGTTTACAAATAATAATTTATTCCATATAGTGTCCATTTCATTAACATTTAATATTGGAGGCATCCAAGTTATTTGACATATTTGAACTTTTTTTTTTTTTTTTTTTAAAGTGATGCAATAGTTACTCTCCCTGGCAATTGGTTACTTTTATAATTATGTAACTCAGTTACTAACTCGGTTACTATTTGTGAGAACTAGTAACTATAACTAATTACTAAGTAACTTGCCCAACACGGTCACTACTATTACACTATAATGCTGCTTCTGCCACCTTATGACAATAGATTTACACTTTGAATTAGGTAGTCTGTCATCAATGACAGTAGCTCATTGGAAAAGGATGGAAAATGCCCTTCATTGTGTTTGCACTAATAAATGCTGCTGCCTGCCAGCTGCAATCACCAACAAAACGTTGTTCCATATTTTTTTGTATATCGTCATAAATATCAATATCGCAAATATTCTTGAAATATCGTGATATAATTTTGAGGCTATATCGCCCACCCCTACTATATATTAACATTTATATGGGAACATGTATGTGACATATATATGTAACCAAATCTGACAAATATATTTTGTAATATATATCCATATATGTCTGTTACATATATATAACCAAATCTGACAAATATATTTTGTAATATATATCCATATATGTATGTATATTATACCCCGTAATATATGACTATACATGTGTGTGTGTGTGTGTATATTAATATATAGTAAATATAATATTGTTAATATCTACTAAATGTATGTGAAAATACATTTGTACTATATATATATATATATATATATATATACAAACTTGCTACGTGTACTACATTAGGCTAACCGAGACTTTTCACAGCATTTAAATATTATTGCTCTTTTGTTGGTTTGATTGCTATTGTCCTCATTTAAGTCACTTTGGATAAAAGTGTCTGCTGAATGATTAAAAGTAGATGTTAATTTGCCTGAATCTGTATAGAATTGGGGACCTTTATAGGCATATTGGGAATGTATTTTTGAGACATTTAATTTTGTATGTAAACCCATGTGTTAATAAAAAGGAATGAGTGTTTCAATAAAGCTATGTAGTACTGTATTGTTTCTGTCTTATTGCTAAATATATATTTTATATATATCAATATATGGCTATACATGGTTCATGCATACATTGCAGAATATTGAAAAATATTAGCACTAGAGTCCCATATATCAAAATATATCAGTTCATATATCACATTATATCTTCCAATATATTCACATATATTTTTGTTTCGTAAGGGAGGCATCATCAACCGCTTAGCTCCACGAATAAAACGGACGACTAGAGGGTGCTTTCCTACAGAGACCCCATCAATCAGAGCATGGCAAGCTGAAATGGCGGCCACATAATCTCTAAAAGTACCAGGACATGTACCTGAGAACAGTTTTTTATTGCAGGAACTCCAGCACTAAAACAAATTGGCAGTGAACTGGGTCTGCACAGTGTGTCATACACCAACTTTTGAAAATGTGCCATCTGAGGGCATAACTTCTTCTAGTGGAGGGAGCCATAGCACTTAAAATAGTCTGTAATACATTGGCTGGAAGCCCAGCATCTCTTAGTTGGTCCCCTTCAGGGTCCAGACATGAAGGTTCCAGAGCTCAGGCCAGGGATGAAATACATCCCCTGTGCCTGAGGTAGGAGATCTCTTCTGATTGGAATTGCCCATGGCAAGCCGGCGAGGAGGGATATTAGGTCTGAGAACCACATTCTGGTCGGCCAACAAGGTGCTATCATTAAGAGGCAAGACCCTTGCTGACGGACCTTCACCAGGACTCCCAGGAGCAGAGCCTTCGGGGGAAATGTGCCATGGATGGGCCATCGCATCCAGACCCAGGGGAGCTGGAGGAGTCAGAAAGAAGTAGAGGGGACATTGTGCTGTCTCCTGTGAAGCAAAGGGGTCCACCTCTGCTTCGTTTTTCTCAAATTTGTCTGACTACTTCGGGGTGGAGTTTCCATTCTCCGTGCATCACAGCTTGTCTCGACAACAAGTCTGCTCCCACATTCATATTCCCTGGAATGTAAATTGCCCTGAGGGACAGGAACTTGTCCTGTGCCCAAAGCAGAATCTGCTGCGCTAGCTTGTTAAGGTGGCACGAACACATAGACTACGAAGAGACTACCGTAGTGCTGTCCACCCGCACTAGGACGTGGTAGCCACTTAACTGCTGGGGGAAGTATTTCAGGGCCCAAAATACAACTATCATTTTGCAGTAATTTATGTACCAATCAAGAAGATGACCTCTCCAGATCCAGGTAAGAAACCAGGGTCTAAACCACGTAGAAGAATACAGAAGGTATTACCATGGATGCAGCCACCATGAGACCTAGAACCTTCTGAAAATAATAGACAGTAACTTTCTGGCCTAGCTAGGTATTCTTCAGGGTTTTTAGAATGGATTCGACATGTGCAGGAGAAAACTGTGCCCGCATTGCAATCGAATCCCATACAACCCCTAAATATGCTGTCCTCTGCTCAGGAGAGAGAACACTTTTCTTGGTATTGAGTCTCAGTCCCAGAGACTTGAGATATGAGCTAGGACAACATCCTGATGTCGAAGCATAAGCTCTTGAGAATGGGCCAAAATCAGTCAGTCTTCTAATCTATAGTCAAATAAACTGACGTTGTGGGGCAAAGACTCAAGAGCAATAAGGTTTATTCCATGAGTGAGATAACTTGTCATGGAGATCAGGGAAAAAAATCTGTCATCTAGCTTTGAGTGTCTGGGGTTCTCTTGCTCCTGTGGTCAGTCTAATTTCAGCCTGCCCACCACCTCGAGTAGTTCCTCAAATGCTTTGTCATCGCGTGAGGAGCACTCAGGGGCAGCACTCTCAATTTCCATATCGCTGGAAGCAAGAGAAGTCGCATTCTCAGCTCACTCCGAAGAAGTGCCTGGGCACGCTTCAGTAGTGGGCACAAGAAAGACACGATCTGGTAAGAGCATGAGAGAACGTGATGCCAGCTCGACACGGGAGCCCCATGATCTTAAAAAGGATGCAGAGGCTCGCTCCTCCTGAAAGAAGCAGAGCACTCCAATGGGCAATAACTTGCAGTGCTCACACTCAGCGTCCTTAAGGGCAAGAACAGCATGTTCTTCCCCCAGGCATTCCAAGCAGAAATCATGTGGATCATCCTCAGAGATGAGCCATGCACATGCAGGGACATAGCTGGGGTTTGCGGGGCTCCAGTGCAGGTTGTACCAGTGGGCCCTATTCGAAATTGTGTAAATAGCACAAATAAATAAATAGAACAAAGATATAAATTAAAGAATGTTTAAGTTTTTCAACCTTGTAGGTGTCCAGGTACAGAAACCAAATAATAAAATGTAAAATAGCATTGCATTATCTTTACTGTATAAATTAAATATAGATTAATTCTTGTTAAAACTATAAAGTAATTCAGTAAACAGCAGTGAGTGATTTTCTCTCTTTTAATTTGTTGGATTAACATTAAGGACACAGACAGCTAGTATATTAGGCGCGGTCACTTTACGAGACAATGTAATGAATCCAACATAAAGATACACATCTGATTTATTTCTCAGCAGTTTATGTTCATTTAAGACATAACCAACAGTTTTTTTCGAGAATACATGACAAGACGGGTATTTCAACATAATTTTTTATGTATTCGTCGGTTCAAGAGCAAGAAAAGGCAAAACTCAATTCGGTGTTCAACGGCTGTGAGACGCAACTCTCTGCGTCCGTGCATGCTGTGTGCACAGAACACAGCGTGTGGGTCCTGAATTAAGCTTTGACGCGTCTTTTTGTGTTTGTATGTTTAAACTGGCGGGGTGTATTTGTTCGTTCAGGTGCAGGAGGATGCCAAGGAGAGCTTTAGTGTTTGTGCCCTGTTTGTGAGACGTGGCTCTCTGTGTGCGCACCAAACAAGGCGCGAGTACTCGTTGACTTTTTTTTGCATCTTGTGCTTGAATGCTTCAAACTCTTTTGAATGTTTAAATTGGCAAGCCTTAAAAACACGTGCAAATGATAAGCTTTCATGATGACACGCAGCAGTGACCCATCAACTGTCCTGAGTGTCTTTTTAGGCTGGCCTTGGCCAGTCGGTTGAAATCAGCATCTCTTTGTGGACTCCTTTGACATGATTTCAAGGATTTTAAAGCTTTCAGAACACTTTCTAAAAAGTCCCTCTTTTTTCTAGAGAACAGAAAATGTGTGAAATCTCTTTATGTAAAATACTGTTTAAAAGCAGTGGTAAAAGCAGTGCTCACTACATATTTGCAACATTCACAAATCAGTGTTGATTGTGTTCCATAATAAATAAACAAAAATAGTTAGACTGAATTGTAAGTGATTTGCAATTTTGATTTATTTATTTATTTGCTTACTTACAATTCTTCTGTTTAGTGTTGCTTAATAACACTTTAAACAGACAGTGAGATGTACAGAGTATACTTTGGGTGGCTTTACTCTGGCTGAATCCGTCTGTCCTAGGAGGCAGACAGAGCCTGTCTGGATATGTAAGATATGTTTATGTAAGATCCAATCCTGAGTTCTGTGCTCACTACACTATTAATGATGTCATAAAACTGCTGAGAGCTTTCCTCGGCTAATGAGACAAGACCTTGGCCCTGACAACTGTGTCTTAAACAGATGGTGCTACGAATATCAAGCTATCATTGTGCAGTATTTTCAACCTCACATTCTTTTCTTAATAGAATAATTAATGATCATTTGAGTGGTTCATAAAGCCAAGATCATTTCTAACCATAAATGAGTTTCTTCCTTCCAGATGGAAATTTTATGCATATTTCATCATTATCATCTTACATCCATAGGTGGTCATGTGGTTTATTGCTTGGAAATCAGCTTGGAAATCAGCACCAAGCTTTGAAATCAATTTTAAGGAAGTAGTGTACTTTTCTTTTTTTTTCTTTTTTTTTTTTGCACCACCAGACCTTCAAAAATTACGTTTTTAGACAGGTTTCCCAAACACTCCCTAATGCCCAGGTGAAAAAAAAGTGCAGTAAAATACACTTTATTTCAGTACATGTAGCGCCCTCACCACCTGATGAGGGGAGATGTGAATAGTTAATAAAACACAGGACACAGAGCTGCTGCTTCACCATCAGACTCTCTGTATTTTCTTTTGATGAACGTTAAAAGCATTGCAACACATTTTTTCAAGTTTTTTTCCATTTCAACATAGCTGAAACATGAGTGACATGAGAGTGTTTTAACTACATGAAATACATTTTTAACTGGCAACATGTTCATGGTACTTTCCTTTAAAATGTTCTTTCAAACATATGAACAGCACAGGTATTCAAACACTTTATACACCCTTTTTACCCATTTAGAATATTCTCAGTGTTTCTCTTAGGTTTCAAAGAACTCAGTTAAATTTAGACAAATAATCATTTTATATACTCACATAATGTGAACATGACTTTTGACATTTTCAAGAATTTTATACCTGATGAGGGGAGATGTGAATAATTAATAAAACACAGGACACGGAGCTGCTGCTTCACCATCAGAGTCTCTGTATTTTCTGAGCGGCGCGCCCCCTCCCCAAACAGGTGAACACTTCCAACGGGAAAAACAATCCAGCCATCAGTGAATCATTCAAGGCTGAGCAGGCAACATTAATTGTCACAGATAAGACCCTATAAAGTGCATTCAAAAAAATACATTCACTTGTTTTAAGTTCAGTGTTACTCTAATATAATTTATTTACCTTTTTTCTTAGTTTTACACATTTATTTATTAATTATTATTTTCCTTTTTTTCTCTCTCTTTTTTGAATCACCACATACATTTAGTACACTTCTGTAATGTACTTAAAGTGCTTTATTTCCATGCACTATTTCTGTACTTAATATACTAAAAATTATTATTTTATACTTCTTAAGATAATCTTAAGAACATCTAAGTGTACTGAACTGTGCTATTTTGGGACACCGTGAGTATGAACTAAAATGTGCCTTTAACATACTTTTTTTAATGTATTTAGTTACCACTTGCAGTACAGTTGAAACCATCTTTCATATACTCATCAAACATAGAAAATGCAGAAATAGAAGATTAATATATAATGAATATATACAAAATGTATTTATAATGTATTGCCCACATATTTTTATAGATAAACAATTCATTTCAAATGTATCTGTTAACATTGCCTTTATATGATATACTTAACTACATTTATTTTTTGTTTTGGAAGGCAATGGTCATCAAGATTAGAAGTCAATGGTCATCAATGGCTATCAAGATTCTTAAGAATATAACTAGGTGTTTACAGGTTTTCACAAATTAAATACAAAATGCTTAATATTCTCTGTATCTCAGTTTCTGCAGAATTACTCATTTGCATTATTGGATTGATTGCTGCAGTAAGTGAAAAAAAAAATCGGACTCTAGGATGCATTTTAAAGGGATGAAATGAAAGTCATCATTTACTCACCCTCATGCTGTCGTCAAGCTGTTCGAAACCTATAAGAGTTTCTTTTTTATACTGAACATAAAAGAGGATTTATTTTTTTATTTTATTTATTTTTCTTTTTTTATTATTATTTATTTATTTTTATTTTTTTATTGAAGAAGAAGAAGAAGAAGAAGAAGAAGAAGAAGAAGAAAGTTGGTAACCAAACATTTGCTAGTAGCCATTATTAGCCATAGCATAATATGGGGGAAGAAAAAAAAAAGCATTATTTTATGTTAAACAGAAGAAAGAAACAGGTTACAGGTTTTTGGGTGAACTATCTTTAAATTCATAGTGGATCCCTGATTATCTTGAGTATCTTACATTATAATGCGTCGTTGATTATTCTTCTGGAATGTCTTCTCAGTGTTCATTGTTTTGTGGTAATTTAGGGAAGGCAAATGCTAGAAATTTCAAAAGAGATTAAAGGTTATCATACCTTAAAGATGATTATCCATTTTTGACCCTACATGTAATTATTCTTACACACACACACACACTCTCGGTAGTCCATCGTATCCGATGATGACCTTCCTCCTCATTTGCGGTGTATCCTTTGATGACTGTAGAGCCCTATCATTGAGCCACATATTTTATTACAGGATGGGCAAATGAAGAATTTGTAGGGGCAGGTATGGCTGTGTATTTATGGCCTTAGTGTATTGTAGGGGCAGGTATGGCCTTAGTCTTTTTTGTTGTTTCCTTTTATTTCTCTCTGATTCCAGCTGTACTATTCCTGCATGACAGAGCTGCCTCCAGGTGGTGCAGTTTGCTGCTAATTCTTCCAAGCATGAGGGATTTATTTGGCACTTCCTTAACGATATTTTAAATTGGTCTTTATATCGCTTTTTCGGACCCCCTGAGGAACGGTGTCCCTGATGGAGCTGACCATAAAGGATTTGACGTGGCAAACGATCTTGAGGTAGCCCAAGCCTAATGTGCCTAAGCCAACGTAATTGATGCTCAGTAATTGTGGCGTCCATGCTCTTACAGTTGTCCTGGCAAGCACTTCAAAATGGAGTACACGGTCATAGCATGTAATCCCCAAAATTCGCAGCAAACATCCTATATGGAAACACTCCAGCAACCTTAGATGACGGCTATATATAACGCAGTTTTCATAGCTGTAAAGAAGAGTGGTGATGCAAACATCTTTATAGATGGTAACTTTAGTTAGCAATTGAAGGTGCTTATTTTGAAAGACCTTGCGTCGAAGTCTGCCAAAGGCTACAGAGGCTTGCTTTATCCGATTTTCATTTTCGTCATCGAGATTACAGTCCTCTGATACAATGCTGCCCAGATACTTAAAGGATGGTACTATTGTAAGTGGTTGTTTTTCTATTGTAAAAACAGGCATAGTGGGTGGAGGGCTAGGCTTTCATTGACATATCACTTTAGTTTTAGCAGTATTGACTGACAAACCTAATCTGCTGTATGTCTTCACAGCAGCAACAAGGATAGCTTGCAGGTCTTCTGGTGTATGTGCCAAAAGCACACAGTCATCGGCATACTGCAACTCAAGAACCTGCATTGTTGAGACCTGCATTGCCTGGAACCTTCGGATATTAAAGAGGTTTCCATCCAACCTGAAGTCAACAGTGATCCCACTGCTGCTTTCAAGTTTGTCATGCAGGAACTTTGTGACACATAGGAGGTAGATGTTAAAAAGTACAGGTGCCAACACGCATCTTTGCCTTACTCCCGTGTGTAATCTAAAAGGCTCTGACTCCTGACCACCTATGGTCACATGAGCTACCATTCCTTCATGGAACTGTGACAAAATGTTACAGAATTTTTTTAGACAACCAAATTTTGTTAGAATGTCCCAGAGCAGCTTTCTGTTAACTCTATCAAATGCTTTGGAGAGATCAACAAAAGATATGAAAAGGTCCTGATGCTGGTCACGACATTTTTCTTGAAGCTGTCTAACTGTGAAAATCATGTCCACAGTACTCCGATTCTTTCTGAAGCCACACTGTGACTCTGGTAACAGATGTTCGGTTAGGTTCTCCACTAGCCGACATAACATGATTTTTGCCAGGACCTTCCCTGCTACTGCCAATAGTGATATACCTCGACTTTTCACCCTAGTTTTTGTATAGAGTGACAATATTGGCATCTCTCCATTGTTGAGGGACACACTCCAGTTCCCAAACCTGTAGGATGTATTGATGGATCATCCTGGTACACAGGTAGCCACATTGTTTAAGGAGCTTAGCAGGGATGCCATCATTGCCAAGGGACTTATTATTTTTGAGAGACTTAATAGCTGCCAAAACCTCTAGGAATGTTGGGTGGCGATCAAGGTCTTGAATAGTTTGCCGATTAACGGTGTAATGGAACAACTCTTTGGGCCTTATGTGGTTTTTAAGGAGTTGTAAAACTTGTACATATCGTTTCTGTCAGCATATGATTGAATTTCTTGAGCCATTTTCAGCCACCATTCATTCTGTCGACAACGTAAAGTTTTTTTAACCTCCCTGCGTACGGCTTGCCATTTCTGCCGAAGGATGGTGGATGCAGGGCAGTTGATGGTATCAATGTATGCTCTGCACTTTGTTTCCAGCATAGACACAATAGTTTCAGAGTTCTCATCAAACCAATCTTGGTGTTTTCTAGTTTTATAGCCTGTAGTTTCAATAGCGGCTTTATGTAGCATTGAGGCTATGGAGGTACATTTCTGATCAATAGTGTTATCAGAACACAGAATAGTCTCACACTCCTCAACCTTCATACCTACAGAACGACGGAACATATCCCTTGCGTGGGTCGACTTTAACTTAGCACAATTCAGTTGCTTTTTGATGGTTTTCCTGAGACGATTTGGAGGGCACACTTTGATATGGAGCTTGGTAATAATCAAACGTTGATCTATCCAGCATTCTGCACCTCTCATGGCCCGGGTCAACAGAACACTACTAATGTCAGAATGTCTTGCTATAATATAATCAATCAGCTGCCAATGTTCAGACTGCTGGGGCATCCAAGATGTTTTGTATTTGGCTTTCTGCTGAAACAGTGTGTTGGTAATAGTGAGGCTGTGCTCAGCACAGAGTGTTAGTAACCTCAGACCATTTGCGTTCACCTGCCCAACACCATGTCTACCCAGTACTCCACTCCATAACTCATTGTTTCTTCCCACCCTAGCATTAAAATCACCTAGAAGAAAAATCTTATCTCTAGGGATACGATGAAGGGTGTCATCCAATAACTGATAGAATCCATCCTTCACACTCTCATTTGATGGCAGTGTGGGGGCATATGCACTTAATAAAGTAGCATAGTGAGATTTTGCTAGAGGGATACTGAGGGTCATCAACCTCTCACTTACTCCAATAGGTGTTTCAACGAGGCTAGATAGGAGACTGTTCTTTATTGCCATTCCCACACCATGCTGATGCTTGCTGCCAGGGGGATAGCCTCTCCGGAAAAATGTGTACCCTCCTCTCTCTTCTCTCAGTGAGCCTTCACCCAGGAGCCTTGTTTCACTAAGGGGAGCGATATCCACATCATAGCACTTTAGTTCTTCAGAAATCAGTGCTGTCCTCCTGTGAGGTCTATTGCCCGCATTATCCTTGAGATTACTAACATTCCATGTTGCCAATTTGAAGGATATAGTTTTCTTATTTTGACCGCATGACGGAATTCCCGGTAGGTGCGGTAACCTACCCAGGAGATGACAGAGTGGGCAATTTTTAGGCCACCTTTTCTAGGCCCTTCCCTAATAGGGTGAGCGGTGCGATCCCTCAATAGGGCTGCTCAGTTGTTGCCGAAAGCAGCAGCCAGTCATTTCCAGTTGCTAGCAACCATATACCCTGTGCCGCTGCAGCGCAGGTTTCTAGCTAGAAGCTTCTAGGCTATTCTTCCCTGTTCCCATCACCAGATACCCCATCGCCGCCAGACTTCAACCGAACATGAGATCAGAGTATTGTACACCATGGTCAGAACATAGGGGATGCGCAGCCCCCCAGTAACACTATCTTCACCATAATGTAGGATATCCTGATGGCAAGGGAAACCCAAGACGACCAGACCTACAATATGGTTGCAGGAGGCTGCCGGGACTCCAAACTATTTAAGGACCGCCTAATGCGTGCCTCCAACCATGCCTTTTTTTCTCAGGGTGAGCTCCCCTAGCCTTGGTCTCAATAGACTAACCCGCAAGGCAGCAGGGCAGTGGCTGGCCCTAACAGCCTCTGGGGACCACTGCAACTCCGAGACCCTCCACCAAGTTAGCCTGGAGCCGCAAGGCATCCAGTTTCTGTGTGTGGCCACGAGGAGGCCCAGTGGGAGTCTTGGCAATGGAGAGGCTTTGTACTGGCAGGGGGAGACTTATAGACTGCTCCCCTGTTCACCACAAGGACTAGCCAGTGGCAGCAGGCTATAAGCAGAGGACTGAAAAAAAAACAGCAAGGAGACAAGCATGCAACTGCACAACTGTCTCCTGCTTCTACACTGCTACTAGTCACATCACATCACCCTGTGACAAGTTACACACACGCAACACACACACATACACAGAAAAAAACTTATAATCATATGTCTAAGAGTTTTTTTGTTTGTTTGTTTATTTTCATGTATTGCAAGACATTGTAATATGCATCCATGTGCATGCACATTTTACCCAAACCTCCATGTTAATTAAGCACCATTGTGTGCACAAATAAGGTCTATAATAGCTGGAGAGAGTTTTCTGTTTACATTTCCATTCATCACAATGGCAGCTGAATAGTGTTACGGCATCTATCAGCAGAACTAACTGGATCATGATAATTAGCCAGAATTAGCCAGAATATGGCATTTAATTGGCATTTTATACTATATAAACCATTAAGTCAAAAAGAAAAGAAAAAAAAAATACTTGCATGACCCAAGTCATGTTAGTGTTTGTGTATGTAGAGTGAACTTAATGTCGTAATTGTAAATCGGGTATGCTTCTTGGTTGCTGAATCTCCTGCAGGTGGACATAAAATCAATGTGATTGTTTAATTATTGCTGCAGTAACAAGGAGCCGAGTTTCCAAACAAATGACTTTCACTCTTTTTTAGTAGCAAGTGCACACTGTGCTTTACAATGACATTGTATGAATTATTAAGGCCCTCAAGCGCTACGCTTCCAGCCATGTCTCCGTTTTGTGCTCAATGACTCAACATGGCAAACAAAGGCATGAAAAAGGGGTTATGTTTATGGAGGCCATCTGCAGTGCCGTTGTTAACAATAATTTTGCCTGGTTCGAGTTGTAAGCAAGATAAGCTCAGTCTGAATTATATCAGCAAGTGCACAAAGACACCTTTTGCGTATGATCGAGCATCTCTAAGGGTACAAGCAGAGTTAAAACTGCTTTCAAGCCTACCAGTAAAAAAACAAATGGCTCTATTGTAGATACAGAACAAACGCTTAAACATATTTTATGGATCCACTGTGTATTGCAAGGTCATGCAGACAAGAATGCTGCAACTTTTAAAAGGAAGATTTTCTGCTCATATACAATTGGTTTTTCAAGGATCGGTCCAAGAAGGACCAAAAATACTGTTTTATTTTTGTGGAGCACAGGTCCTATGAAAAGCTGCAATCTGAAATATGGTCAAAATGAGATATCAGACACACCAATACATAGATTAAATTTACATTGAGCCACAAGGTTTACAGGCATTCTTTCATGTAGATGACAAAATATGCTATGTCTTGATGAAATACCAACAAACACTTTTTGCCAAACAAGTGTCAACCTAATAATAATAATTATTATGTTATTATTATTATTGAATTTTATAGAACTTTATTTCACTGAATCTTTCAAAATATTTAACTAGATAGATATGATGAGTGTTGTGACCTGTATTATAATCCAGTTGATACTATTGCTACATTATTAACCATTATGACCTGTTATACATTTACTTGCCCTCATATGTCACCAATCTCATAATTCTGAGAATAGCGTTACAGGTTCAGTGTACAAAATTCAACTCTGCCAGCCATACTGCACCCATTATCATTTGTTGCTCTCATTCAAAACTAGATTGTCAGGATGGGGCATACACAAACAGCTCAGTTTAATATTCCTTTCCCTGTATTGGGGGGACAGGACAGCTAGCACGACATTTTCAATTTCTGAGGTATAGAACCGTGTAACCTAAGCAACTGAAGATAGATCCATGGTCCTCATTTCATATTCCAAGCAGCTTGCCTTGTATTTCCGACCAGAGAAATTCATTAATCAGACAGTGTTTTGCACAGCCAATAGTCTTACATGCACCAACACTGCCGACTCACCTCCCCTCAGCCTAACCTCGAACTGTGAGCCAAGAACCTCATCGCTGGGACCAGTCAGTAAATTCTGGGATTGTTTAGGCAACATTTCAATGATCTAAGATCTATGATCTAAGATCACTCACTCAACTGAGTCTAATAAACAATTGCATTTGCAGACCTTGGCCAAACTTTCTTTCTTTCTTTTATATATATACATACTGTGTGTATGTATATACAGTGCATAGCATAAATGAGTACACCTCCTCTGAATAAATATAAAAGATGTATTTTCTTAGTGATCACTAATATAAATCATGGAAAGATGGCAAAATTGAAATGTATTAAACATATACTTAATAAAAACAACTAAATATATGCCAATATTTTCTGTAAGATAAGTAAATTAGCCAATTTTGTTTAAATGAAGGACTGCAGAAATGAGTACACCCTAGATTTAATTCAGCAAATGTATAATATTCTAGTACTTAGTATGTCCTCCAGAACTTTAAGTATACTGCTCTG
Organism: Spinibarbus caldwelli; assembly: GCA_039654775.1. NCBI lineage: Eukaryota > Metazoa > Chordata > Actinopteri > Cypriniformes > Cyprinidae > Spinibarbus > Spinibarbus caldwelli. Next base: position 20,327,013 of record CM077259.1, read on the forward strand.
ACCCTTCTTAGCACTGCGTGTACAAGTTCATGACAAATTTTCACATCTGTCCTGTTTAACTCCTGGAGGACGACCTCCTTAAATGCTCTGGTTTTTATGGGGAGTTTTGCTCAGCTCGTCTCTACAGAATCCCCCACAGCTGCTCAAGAGCATTAAGATCTAGTCAAATACATGTCCACTGAAGGATTTTCACCTTGGGAGAATGAATATCTTCATTGTCATGCAGGGAATGAGGGGAGGGTAGCATCTTCTGTTTCAAGTTTTTGTATTACATCACACAGTAGTGAGTGAATTCATGACAGCGTTGATAAAGCACAACTTCACACCTTCAGCACTCATTCATCCCTATATAAAAGCTTTACTACCACTGAACGTCACTGTGGGTACCAAGCACTTCTCACTGTACTCCTCCTCTAGCAACACCAGAACATTTTGGGTGCTTTTGGATCCGAAATGATTGACTTTGTCTCTTGAGACCATTGTATGGATTCCCAGAAGTCTCTATTTTGTAAATATGGGCCTTGGAAGAGGTTAAATGAGTTTATTTTGCTTTGGCTACAGTAGGTAATACTAGTGGTGACAACAACCATGCATGTCACTTCTGCAGGCTGCGTCATACTCTGTGAGATAAAGTGTCACTCTTTTCATAGGTTTTGCCGGCTCTGAGACACTTGCATGTTATTTCTCCTGCTCTTTTTCTAGCAAAAATTCACTCATCACTAAATGAAAACTTAAAGTGAAGACCTGATTATTTCAGGAGCCTTGTCACAAGCCCGTTGTTTTTGAATGTCGGTGCTACTTCTGCTATATTTTCACACTTAAAACAATAATTTGGTATTCCTCTTGTACCATTGTCCTCTTTTATGCTAAGAAATAAGTCACCTGGCAGTTCTCTCCTAAGTGGTTCCACTGCTGCCAGCATTAAGTCTGAGTATGATTCAGTGGGCTATATAACACTTTTAATTGTCAGGAAATTACTTGCCTTTAAAAGTTTTGGTTCAATATACTTACCTGTTGATCAAAAATAGCCTTAAACCTATACACTTTTTTTTTAGTTTTATTTAGTAACTTTCAGGAGGGTGTACTCATTTTTGCAACACTTTGATGACAAAATCTTATTTTGCTGAATAATTTTGACATTCTTCTTTGGTAATTGATCAAGCAGGCTTGTTGGAACATTATATCTCCAAAGAACCCTAACATGTCATTTAAGTAAATTGCTGAATGTGTTAAGTTTTAGAGGGGGTGAACTCATTTATGCTGTACACTGTATGTCAATCAATTAAAAAAAAAGTTATCTAATTAATTGCACATTTTTCTGAAATTAATTGTGATTAACTGCAATTAATCCCACCTAACATTAAAGTTTTTAAATATAATTTTATATTGCAGTAATTTCACATTCAGTCTTCAAGTTAATGTAGAAACAACATAAAGACAGTATATTTTTAATATTTGTTTAATGGCATCTTTTTTATGACTGAAGTCCAGTATCACTGATACCAATACTACTACTGATGTCTCCATAAAATTTTTCCCCTAATGTTTAACCATTGACTATAGTCATTCGACATTACAGTATAATTGAGAGCTATCAATTTTAACATTTATTAGACTTTAAAAAATAACTTATAATTTAAGTGAACTTAAAACAATCTTCACATAAACCCCTTATAATAAATGTCATATTTACATATTTAATATACAGAAACTGAATAAAGTTATCAAAAATTCTAAATTAAATATAGATGAACCCCTAAAATCTATCAAAGTTATTGATTTCCTCTTCTTTTTTTTTTTTTCCTTTTTTCTTTGATGAACAGACATCACAGCAGCTGGGTTATTTGCTTATTTGGCTGCTATTACTTTAAGAGCTGCCGCTACTGAACATGACACGGATCTAACACACATCATATTTTCTCACAACTCTCTTCACCTTTTGACCCACTTCAGGTCTTAAAATCTCTACTAATGAGCTGGCAAGTTGAATCGGGTGTGTTAGATGAGGGAGACAGTGCTGGGGTGCTTCAGGACAGTTTTGAATAACATTTCAGAGACATGTTCTTAAATGTGACTCATATACAGTATATAACAAATATTTAAAGCATGCACAGTTTTAAGGCAGCTTTAATCGCCTTTTTGGTAACTTCATGACTTAACTGACCACGACATTGCATGCACATAGTTTCTGTCATGCTTTGTTATGAAATAATACAGGCTACAGCACACGCCGCCTTTGTGCGTACAATTGAAGAGCGAGCACTGCCAGCACAGTACCATTTCCGTGCTCATTTGACTTGCGCCTGGTGCTGAAGTGAAGTTGAACTGCTCGTCTGAAACGTTTCCCTTTGTTGTGGTCGTAAAGACATTCTGTGACAAAATAAATGCACTTCTTGCCAAGAAAAAAAAAAAGAGAAACAGAGGCAGCATTTGTGAGTGGGGTGGCTCTGCCCCGCATTAATTAAATATTTTTAACGCATTAAACCTGAAAAAATTAATAGCCTGCGTAATTTTGACAGCACTAATATATATATATATATATATATATATATATATATATATATATATATATATATATATATATATATATATATATAGGCAGTGGCTATTTGCACTAAGTGTAAATAGCGACAAATGCTATTTACACTAAGTGCAAGTAGCAATGGATTCTATTTACACTAAATGCAAATAGCAATGTGTTCTATTTACACTAAGTGAAATAGCAGTATTTTTAACGATATACTGTTTACACTAAGTGCAAATAGTTATAGATTCTATTTACACTGTTAAAATAGCAAGATATTCTGCTATATATACTACTTATTGCAAAGAGTGACAATTATCTGCACCTCAGCATTGTAGTACATTATAAAACAGTATGCAATAATAACGTATTGACTGTAAATTATAATTTTAATTCAAATTATTAAAAGGATGGCACCTTATTGGGACAATAAAGCCCTCCCTACACATACCCTAACCCTATCCGATACTTTATTTTCAACTTTTTGATTATTTCCTTAATTTTTATGGAAAATAAATGCCTTTCCGATGCGATATGAGATTTGAAAAGGGAGAAAAAAAGTTCGGCAAAAGGCGGGTTCGAACTCAGGTCATTCGTGTCAAAAAGCACGTGCCTTACCATCTATGCCACTGAAATCTCAGTGTTTTTCAGTGTTGACTATCCCAATCAGACGTTGGTGGGCGGAGTTAGTGTAAATAGCCTCTGCCAACAAGGCGGGCTATTTGCACTTAGTGTAAATAGACACTCCGATAGATAGATAGATAGATAGATAGATAGATAGATAGATAGATAGATATAATGGAAACGCCTTTTGTCTTGCATAACACAAACTGATTTTATTCTATATAATATTGAATATAATTTAATTTAATGTTAAAATATGTTCTCTAATCTCAGTACTGTTTGCTTATGGGCAGATTATGAAGTCAGTCACGGCGTCTTTCAGCTATGACTGAAATGCGAGGTGACGGTCTGAGGTTCGCAGTTTCCCCAGAGAACAGCAGGCCATCACCAGCTCAAATTTAGGCAAAACATCGGCACAGGAATTAGCATGAGAATTTCAGTTAAAAGGGATCAGAGAGAATGGTTGTATACACTTGTTGCTTGTTGAATGAATATAAATGTATGTGTGTGTGTGTGTGTGTGTGTGTGTGTGTGTATCCTATATATACCAGTGGCGTTCTGTCCATATAAGCTGAGAATGCGCCGCATACCCAGGCCGTCTGAGAGAATGAGTTCACGGGCTAATTAATATAAACATTATCTTAAGTTGATCCCTTGTCATTTGAGATGTGACTTAAAGCTTAATAAAGTGTTGGGAATACTGTAAGTATGTAAAATTATTTATTTGAAAACAATGGTAATTTTCTGTAAATCTACGTCAGTTACGGAAGCTTCCGGGTAAGCGGATTCTCCGCAGCTTTCTCGCCTCCACTCTGTCGCTATGACTTATGGAAGGCCGATGGGGCCAAAAGTCTTCAAACGGAACGCGTGAAATTTAACCGTGTCAACACGCACAATTTGTCCACGTTAACGCGGCAAATTTAAACGCGTTTATTTTGTACGTATAGACACGCACATTTTTGCCATGTTAAGGCGGCGATTTTTGCCGCATTTATTTGGTACGTGTAAAGACGCACAGTTTGACGACATATTTGAACGTGTTTCTCAAGGCTCACATTCTGGCCGTGTTAAGGTGGCAATTTTGAACTTAAGGCATTACAATCTATATTACCATCATATTAATGCTTTCTTTAGTTTATGGTGTCATTAAGTAGGCCTAATAAATGTAATGAGATGTAAAGAGTTTTGTTGTTTATTTTATTTTTGTAGGATACTCTTACTCCCAGGTCCATATCTGGTCATTTGAACAGAAATTAAGCTAGATTTGTCTCTTTTTTTTCATGGGTTAAAAATTAGAATATGCTTTAATGTTTTAATATAATTTTTTAATGCTTTATTATTAGGTTTGAATGTGTGAGCGGTCCTGAAACACCTTGTTCGCATGTACATCCCTTCAGTTCATAATTCCAAAGTATAGCCTATAACTGGGTCTTAAGACATTGCAGTAGACTAATTATTACTGTGAAAATTTAAGTAGGCCTAAAGTTGTATTATAAGTTATTAATAAAAATAAATATTAGTTATTTTTACGTGGGGTTTGGTTTTTCCCATGAAACACAAACTGTTATTATGTAAGTCTTTTTTTACATAATAACAGTTAAAAGTATGAAAAATGAAAAATGTCCAGAGTTTTCATGTTATTAGATTTTTAACAAAAATTTACTGGGCCAAGGAGGTGTTTTACCCCCATGGGTGGGGTAAAATGTCCCCCAGTCTGACAAAGCAATTTGCTTTAAATATTTACTGCAAAATCAGAGTACAGGCAGTTTTAGCTTAAAATTTAAAAGAATATAATCAATAATTATGAATTACAAAATTATAATAGCCTATCTGAAACATTTTGTTAGCTGACGCTAACTGCTTGCTAACTAGCTACCTGATGCTAACTTGAGATAATTTTTAAATATAAAATCCAAATATTTTTATTCAGCCAACTAGTTAGAATACATTTGGTGGAAAAACAAAGGATTTGATGTTCAGAACAGAATAACTACAGTAATTTCCCATTGCTCCCTGGGGGCGTTTTACCCCACTAACTATGTTTGAGAAAAAATTATGTCATTCTGAAAATATAATTATACTCTTCTTAACCTCTTAAGACCCTGCGGCCTCATATGAGGACATCATATTTTAGTGTATTTCTCTGAGACTATACATTACACAGTTTTAAGTCTGGATGTCCTGTACAGAGCACATTCAGGGCGTTTTAGAGATACCAAATAATTGGATGTTTCACCATGACCACTCCCTCTCCTTGGTCTTCAAATATGTCCGAAAGTAATTTATTAACAGTCTTATGGAAATATGACAATATTTTGTAATTATCATTTAAAACTGTCAAATTTTTTAATTGTTTGTCATAAATCAACATCTCAGGAAAATGTTATGGGGTTTCAAATCAAAATATGACTTTCTGTTACGAAACAGGATGTTGATTTCATATATGTCCTCATGTGAGGACACCGGGAATAAAAGCATATTTATTACGCATTTTGGGAGACATGACAAATGAATAGTGAAAGAAATTATATTTCAATATTCTATGAAATATTATATATATAATTATGAAAATCTTGTAAATTATTATTCCCATTGTTACACTTCTTTTTTCATTACATGTTTCCCCAAAAACACATTAATATGCAAATTAGATTCAGTTTATAGATACATTGTATGAGAAAACCCGTTTATGGCCATTTTACACACATTTTGCAGAAAGAAAAATGGTATATCGAATCATTCTGTTATAACATAGTTGAGAATCATCTTTATACAAAGTTTGGTAAAAAAAAAAAAAAAAAAAAAAATCTTGAAAACTAAAAATGTATTGGTGATTTTAAAAAGCAATTGTTTTTGGCTATGCATGTTCATTCATGTCTTTTTATTTTAAGAAATTGAGTCCCGATGTCCTCAAACGAGGACATAGCATAATTTATGAATGAAATATCATTTTTTATGAATTTTTTTTACATTATTTTTAATGCTCTAAACAATGTAAAGACATGAAAAAAAAAAAAAAAAATTTCCTAAAACCTTTCGCTCGGGTCTTAAGAGGTTAAATAACACGTAGGCTATAGGCTACTCTCTTTCTACAGGCCTTACTGTTGTCATATCATATATAACAGTGATGTTCTACAAAACAACAAGCTTTAAAACGATTCAAAATTGAAATTGCTCCCAGAGGAATAATCGGACTGATTTACATTTATTTTTGATATTATTTTGCTTATTCTTGCATTATATTTATTATGATTAAACTCCCGTTTTTGTATATTCTGTCATTGCAGTCGATCACAGAGGATATGACAAGTTTAAGATGATCAATCTAGCGGGGCCGCTGCTGGCCAAATGGGTGCCCTAAGCAGAATTGTATTGTTGTGCCCCCTCCCCAAAATATTATGGATGTAAAAAAAAAAAAAAAAAAAACACCCACTATAGGGGTCAAAATAGAACTTTAATAAAATATAAAAGTAAATAAATAAACTGTAATTAATTTTAGTTCTAGACAGTTACCTATTTTTTTTTTTTGTTTGTTTTTTTTTGGCATCAAAGTGCCCCCCCATCCTTCATGAACAAATATTACGTCTGACGTTTGTATACGTATACTCCGACGTATACAAACATCAGACGTCAAGTTTGTTCGTGAAGGATGTCGTAATGATGAACGTCAGATGCAATATTTGTTCATGAGGATAATGCATTGCTACGTTGTGTGTGATGTCAGTCTTATGTCATGATTTGTCATACTACATCAGTGCATGTTGCTTGTTTTGCTTAACTTTAGCTATAGCCTCAGTTGCTAGCGGTAATCCTGTTCATAGTTTTTAAGAAACGTCATAGATTTTCAACACAGAACCACATGAGTTTTAGCAAATATTTATTATATCCACTTAAATTCCTTTTGCTCGACAGACTTGCCTGCTTTAATACTGCAGAGACAAACCCACAGCCCACTCACAGAACCATTTCACAGGGGCTAAGTGTTTGCCTGATCGGACTACGGAGAATGAAACCCAAATGCAGATGTGCAGTTTACCTTAGCGGGTACAAATATGATGGTTAAAGTCCATTCATCACTGTATGTAAGCGTGGAATATAGAATCCATGCGCGACTTCAAAATGCAGCAATAGGCGTTCTTCAAAAGACAATGTGGGGAATTATTGCAGTAAAAACATAAGCAAAGTTTTATAATTAATAAGAACATTAATAATATTAATCATAGGAGTAATTTGTGGGTGGTACGGGTGGGTGAGACATGCCCCCACCAAAGTCGATTCTGTCCCCCCATCGCTTTTTCAAAGCCGCTGAAAAAATATAGCATGCAGAAGGCTTATGAGGCAAAGTAAAAGTAAAAGTAAAAGCATCTCCAATCAGTGGTTCTTCATAATTTAATTCTTACAGGCCCAGATCTATAAACCTTGTCATGCACCTAACAGGATTTAACAGTAAATGGCGTAATTAGACTATGAGCGCAGCAGCACTCTTTTATTGTGTAATAGATAAAGTAAACAATGCTTTATATTTACACATTTAGATTAAATATAACACTTTAACTGTTATTATGTAAAAAAACTTACATAATAACAGTTTGTGTTTTCACAGTAATAATTAGTCTACGGCAATGTCTTAAGTCCCAATTATAGGCTATACTTTGGAATTATGAACTGAAGGGGCGTACATGCATACAAGGTGTTTCAGGGCCGCTCACACATTCAAAACATATTTAAGGATAAAACAATTAATATTAAAGCATATTCAAATTTTTAACCCATGAAAAAAGAGATAAATCTAGCCTTAATTTCTGTTCAAATGACCAGAAGGTACACGGACCTGGGAGTAAAGAGTATCCTATAAAAATAAAATAAACAACAAAACTCTTTACATCTCATTACATTTATTAGGCCTACTTAATGACACCATAAACTAAAGAAAGCATTAATATGAGGGTAATATAGATTGTAATGCCTTAAGTTCAAAATGACCACCTTAACACGGCCAGAATGTGCGCGATGAGAAACACGTTCAAATATGTCTCTTAATGCGGTCAAACTGTGCGTCTTTACACGTACCAAATAAACGCTGCAAAAATCGCCGCCTTAGCACGGCAAAAATGTGTGTGTCTATACGTACAAAAGAAACGCGTTTAAATTTGCCGCGTTAACGCGGACAAATTGTGCGTGTTGACACGGTTAAATTTCACGCGTTCCGTTTGAAGACTTTTGGCCCCATCGGCCTTCCATAATGACTCTTCATCAGGATTGTAGCGCGTTCTCAGTGTTTAGCTGGTATACGGCTGATTTCATGCGCGAGGTAAGCTGTCCGCAAAGCGCTCACCCAAGCGGAAAAATGCGCTGTTGCTGCCAGATCTCGACTGCCGAAAATTACATTGTGTTTGATGCAAAACTAACTCGACTAAATCATATGAAAAAAAAAAAAAAAAAAAACCATCATAACACTATATATTCATGCTTTCTCAAGCAAAGCAAATTTTGAAAGTCCACTACAAACATATCTGGTCATAGACAATGTTGAAGACGTTCAACATGTCTTAGTTAGTAGTAAATAATAATAAAAAAAGGTTTAAAAAATTATATATAAAATTTTAAATAACAAACATCATGAAAAAAAAAATAGGAAACAACACCTTTGTTTTCCGTATACTTGTGTCACCTACTAAAGTCCATCTCTGATTTTATTGTTGTTTGCAACGTTACTTGGCAATATTTTAAATATATTATTATTTTATTTTATTTTTTTATTATTATTTTTATTTTGTATTTTGCATGGTCTATTATTGTCACCCGGGTGGGAGTTTTAACTCATATTCACTGAGAATAAAAATTAAACGAATAAAAAATAAAAAATAAAATAAAAAAATAAAAAATCATTCAGTCGATGCAGACACATATAGAGCGGGGGAATTCCCCATCTCCCCACCCTCTGAATATTACGTATCATAACGTAACTACGTGTAAACGTTATTTGGCGGTTTTTACTTGGAAAAGCAGCTGTTTTCTAGCATTCGAATAACTATGGATAAACCTGAAACGATAGAAGAAGGAATGGAGATTAATTTCATTTACAAATAAGGTAGGAATGTGCATACTTTTAAATCGACACCTGCCACGGTGTGTTCCTCTTTGAGTGTGTCCTAAAATCTATGAGGGGAGGGGGGTGGGTCTTAATCTTAGCACTCAGCATACCTGGTTAAAAAAAAAATCACCGCTCGCCACTGATATATAGTTAGGTGCATACTTGGACACAGGCACAATTTTTATTATTTTAGCTGCTGACCAAAACATATTCAAGTTACAGTTATATAAATATAAATAAATGCTCTTCTATGAATATGGGTTTAAAATGCACACTCTGAGCTTTAATTTAAGGGTATTCTCATCAAAATTGGAGGAAATGTTAAGGAATTACAGCTATTTAAAATGTACCTCCCCCCTTTTTCAAGGGACCATAAGTAATTGGACAGTTGACTCAAAAGCTGTTTCATGGATAGTTATGGGCTATTCCTTCATTTTTTCTACATCAAATAAGCTGATAAATGGTCTGGAGTTGATTCTAAGTGTGCCATTTTTATTTGGAAGCTGTTGCTCTGAATCCACATCATGCAGTCAAAGGAGCTCTGCACACAAGTAAAACAGACAATTGTTAGGCTTCAAAAACAAAAGAAATCCATCAGAAAGATAGCAGTAACATTTGGAGTTTCCAAATCAACAGTTTGGTACATTCTGAGACAAAAAAGAACACACTGGTGAGCTCAGCAACATAAAAAGGCCTGGATGTTCACAGAGGACAACAGCGGTGGATGATTGGATGATCCTCTCCATGGTAAAGAAAAAAACGTTTCACAATATCCATCCAAGTGAAGAATACTCTCTAGGAGGTAGGCATGTCACTTTCAAAGTCTAAAATCAAGAGAAGACTTCACAAGAGCAAATACACAGGGTTCACCACAAGGTGCAAACAAGAGTAAACTTTGCCAAAAAAAAAAAAAAAAAGAAGCCAGAACACTTCTGGAAAAGCATTCTTTTTTGGACGGCTGAAATTAAGATCAACATGTACCAGAATGACGGGAAGAAAAAAGTATGGAGAAGGCTTAGAACAGCTCATGATCCAAAGCATACAACATCATCTGTGAAACATGGTGGAGCAGTGTGATGGCATGAGCATGCATAGCTTCCAGTGGCACTGGGTTACTGGTGTTTAGTGATGATGTGACAGAGGACAGAAGCAGCCGGAAGAATTCTGAAATGTATAGGAATATACTCTCTGCCCAGATTCAGTCAAATGGAGCAAAGTTATTTGGGCAGTGTTTCATACTACAAATGGACGATGACCCAAAACACACAGCAAAAGCACCCCAGAAATTTTTGTGAAGGTAAAAAAGTGGAATATTCTGCAATGGCCAAGTCAATCTCCTGATTTCAACCCGAATGCGCATGCATTTGATTTGCTGAAGACAAAACTAAAGGCAGAAAGACCCAGAAACAAACAACAATTGAAGTCAGCTGCAGTAAAGGCCTTGCAAAGCATCACATTTTCAATCAATTTCATCTTGATTGTTCTATTTTTATTTCTGTTCTGGTACAGAGCCGAAATTATGAAAATTGTGTCATTGTCCAAATATATATATATATATATATATATATATATACACAGTATCTCACAAAAGTGAGTACACCCCTCACATTTCAGCAACTATTTTATTAAACTTCTCAAGGGACAATACTATAAAAATGAAACTTGGATTTATTTTAGAGTAGTCAATTTGCAACATGTATAGCAGTGTAGATTTACTGTGCTCTGAAAATAACTCAACACACAGCTATTATTGTCAAAATAGCTGGCAACAAAAGTGAGTACACCCTAAGTGAACATTTCAAAACTGTGTCCAAAGTGTCAATATTTTGTGTGAGCACCACTGTTATCTAGCATTGCCTTAATCCTCCTGGGCTTGGAATTCACCAGAGCTGCACAGGTTGTTGTTGGGATCCTCTTCCACTCCTCCATAATGACATCACAGAGCTGCTGGATGTTAGACACATGACGCTTCTCCACCTTCCACTTGAGGATGTCCCACATGTGGTTAATAGGGTTCAGGTCTGGAGACATACTTGGCCACTCCATCACCTTCACCTTCAGCTTCATCAGCAAGGCATGCAGTTGTCATTTTGGCCGTGTGTTTGGGGTCATTATCATGTTGGAAAACCCAGTTTTTGAAGGGAAGGCATCATGTTCTGCTTCAGAATGTCACAGAACATGTTGGAATTCATGTTTCCCTCAATGAACTGCAGCTCCCCAGTACCAGCAGCACTCATGCAGCCCCAGACCATGATGCTACCACCACCATGCTTGACTGTAGGCAAGACGCAGTTTTCTTGGTACTCCTCACCAGGCCGTCACCACAAATGCTGGAAACCATCTGAGCCAAACAAGTTTATCTTAGTCTCATCAGACCACAGGACATGGTTCCAGAAATTCATGCTCTTGGACAGGTTGTCTTCAGCAAACTGTTTGCAAGCTTTCTTGTGAGCCAGCTTCAGAAGAGGCTTCCTTCTGGGACGACCGCCATGCAAACCGACTTGTGAAGCTGACCTTTCACTTCTGCAACCTCTAAAGCAGAGGTGGGCAAACTTTTTAGCCCAGAGGGCCACATCAAGTTTTGCAAACCAAGTGAAGGGCCGCATGCCAAATCCTTGATAAAAGAACTTTTATTCTGGAGGTATGCATGGAACATATATTATCTGATAGAAACATTTGTCACATTAACCCATTAAACAAATATTCTTATTTAATATCTATTATTGAGTCAAATTTACAATAGACAATCTCATTTGCACTGCTATTATATACATATCAATCATCATAAAACTATTTCTGATAAAAACTCAAGGAGAACCTTAGTCTTTGTCTTTCCAAGTCATGGTTATGAGTGTGTTAATGTGAACAATGAGCCTGGTCCCCTCTCCTTGCAAGGGTGTCAAAGTCTGGAGTGATCTTTGATGTAGAGATCCTCAGGATAGCTGACAAGTGGCTGTTTGTTAAATTTGATCTGCGGTGGGATTTGTTGTAGTTCATGTCCGAGTAGGTTTGTTCACACACATATGTGGATCCAAATAAAACAAGCATTCTTTTGGCATGCTTTTTAATGTTTGGGAATTTTTTTTCATCCAGTGAGGCATAAAACTGGTTAACTGGTGCTGTCTGAAACTTCTCCTTCAAAGTACTGTCACACTGCATGTCGATGAGTTTCAGTTGTGTGTCTGGTGGTGCTTTCTCACTGTCAAAAGATAGGGGGCATGAGACAAGTTCAAGCTCAGTCTCAATTTTTGCAAAGTCTCTCTGTCTCTGTTTCCGACGGGAAAATTCTGCATGCAGGTTGATCAAAGTGCTGCTGTACCTCTCAATGCGAGACTGTGTTATTGGTGTGCTTAGTCCGGTCAGTGCAGGAAAATGAGCGAAATCTCGGCTGGATATCTGTCTGGAGAACAGTACAAGTTTGGCCTTGAATGCTTTCACGTTGCTGTACAGTTCGTGCACAAAAACATCCTTTCCCTGAAGTCTCAAATTGAGATCGTTCAGATGCCTCAGTGTATCGACACCGAACGCGAGGTCGGCCAGCCAGTCTGTGTCTTGTAATTCGGGGAAGTCATCAGTTTTGCCAGTCGTATTGAGGAACGTTGCTATCTCACCTTTTAGTTCCCAGACACGGTTAAACACATTGCCGAGACTTAGCCAGTGCACATTTGAATGGTACAAGAGATCATGGTGCTCTGCCTCCGTTTCGTTAAGCAGCTGAATGAACTGCTGGTGGTTCAGTGCTCTTGCCCGTATAAAGTTGACAAGCTTCACAACCACTTTGACAACATTTTCTAGCTTCAACACACTTTTACACAAGGCTTCCTGGTGTATGATGCAGTGAAGAAATATAAGTTCTTCTGAGTTCGGGGTTTCGTCCTTTACTTTGTCTTGTAACCTTTTTAGCAGTCCAGTGTTTTTACCGGTTAGATTTGGCGATCCATCTGTTGTGACACTTGTCAGCTTTCTCCACGGCAGGTTATTTTTTTCCAGGCAGACGGACACACTGTCATATAATCCACACCCCTGGTCGTTCCCATCATTGATTCCATCCCGAGGAGTTCTTCTGTTATTTCGAAATTTTCATTTATTCCTCTGACAAAAATCAAAAGTTGAGCAGTGTCTGTGATGTCAGTACTTTCATCAAGTGCGATAGAAAAAAGACTGAAGCCGTCCACTTTTTTTTTTTAGTTCGGAGAGCAGCTCCTCTGCAATTACTTCCACGCGCCTGGTAATTGTTCTCCTCGACAAGCTAATTTTCTCAAACTGACTTTTAGAACCAGGACAAAGTATGTCAGCAGTCTCCACCATACAGTCTTTCACAAATTCCCCATCCAAAAAAGGCTTGCTGTGCTTTGCAATTTTATGTGCCACTATATAACTAGCTTTTGTTACAGATTCTTGAATAGAGTACTGTTTCGTAAATGTATTTTGCTGGGATTTTAAATTTGTGGCAAGTTTTAAAGCCTTGTTTGCCTTTTCTGCAGGTGACAGGTTGACAGCATAATTCGAATGCTTGCTTGAAAAATGACGACTGAGGTTGTAGTCTTTAAAAACCGCAATACTTTCTTGGCATATTAGACATACCGCCTTCTGTCCGATATTGGTGAAGAAGTATTTTGTTGTCCAGTCTTCCTTGAACACACGACATTCAGAGTCGACTTTTCTTTTTTTCGCCACACTCATTTTCATTCATTAACGTCAGAGTTACTACCGAGTACATTCTAATTCTACTGTAGGCGCTAACTGTACCGCGTGCTATACTGCCATCAAATGGCGTTCGCTTGTAATGCATCAAATTAGTAATTCTGAACCAAAACCGTTACTCAAATGTAGCATTTTTAAAAACTACCTCGCGGGCCGGATGAAAGTGTTCGGCGGGCCGTAGTTTGCTCCCCTTTGCTCTAAAGAAATGCTGGCAGCACTCATGCGTATGTTTTTTGAAGCCAGCTTTTGCACCTGACGTACACCACGAGGACTCAACTTCTTTGATCGACCCTTGTGAGGCCTGTTCCGAGTGGAACTCGTCTTGGAAAACCTCTGTGTAACACTGGCCACTGTACTGTAACTCAGTTTCAGGGTGTTACTGATCTTCTTATAGCCTAGGCCATCTTTGTGGAGAGCAACAATTTTAATTCTCAAATCCTCAGAGAGTTCTTTGCCATGAGGTGCCATGTTGAACATCCAGTGGTCAGTATGAGAGAATTGTACTCAAAGCTCCAAATTTTAACTGTTCTAATACAAGATACACAAATTTGTATAGTCCTGTTAAGCAGACAAAAACATGTACATGATTAATAGGACATGTGACTTTGCATGGTTAAACGACGTATAGCTGTTATCACTTAGGGTGTACTCACTTTTGTTGCCAGCTCTTTTGACAATAATGGCTGTGTGTTGAGTTATTTTCAGAGCACAGTAAATCTACACTGCTATACATGTTTCACATTGACTACTCTAAAATATATCCAAGTTTCATTTTTATAGTATTGTCCCTTGAGAAGATATAGTAAAATAATTGCTGAAATGTGAGGGGTGTACTCACTTTTGTGAGATACTGTATATATATTTTTTTTTTTTTTTTTTTATGTAATTTATTATTCAATATATTTTAAAATATAATTTATTCTTGTGATGGAAAAGCTGGATTTTCAACAGCCTTTACTCCAGACTTCAGTGCTACATGAGCCTATAGAAATCATTCAAATATGCTTATTTGGTGCTCAAGAAAATGTATTATTATCAATGTTAAAAATTATATCTGTTTCAGTTTTAAAAATGCAGTATATGCTTTATGTATA
The DNA here is from genome assembly GCA_039654775.1 of Spinibarbus caldwelli. Lineage (NCBI taxonomy): Eukaryota > Metazoa > Chordata > Actinopteri > Cypriniformes > Cyprinidae > Spinibarbus > Spinibarbus caldwelli. The sequence continues at coordinate 20,342,053 of CM077259.1, forward strand.
TTGTTCATAAATGGTACCAAAGTCACGGATGGCTGATCTGTCTCAAAAAGAAAAATACAGAGAGTAGGGAATATTTTTTCTTGTCCATGCTGTATGATTTATAGTACTAGGCCAAGGTAAGAGATGCTGATCAAAGGTAGACTGATCTACAGAAGACTCATTGTCAGTCATCCAGGCATTGTGACCCATTCTAGCCCTGCCAAGAAGTCTAGAGTGGGTATTAAAGGTATCATTCTCAGGAACACTTTATCTTCCCCTTTGAGTTCACTTCATGTTCTGATTCACAGTGCCCTGTTGTTGCACCGCATGACACATCGCTTTGTCAAACCTGCTCTGGTACCAGACACATCGAATAGAAATGAATAGTCTCACAGGTATACTGGAGGCAGGGGAGATATAAACCAGCTTTGTCATCTTTTGGTTCTTGGGTAATATGTTTCCTTAAGAAAAAAAAAAGGTTATATATAAGTTTAAAGATATATAAGTAAAGAGCATCTGTTGCATTAATCATTATCTATACAGTATATTGTCTATTTGCGGCACATCCTATATATTTTACAAAGAGTAAATTATATCCAAACGAATTGATGAATACAACTATTAGATTTTTACTTAGATATGTTAAAAAGGAAATGTTTGTGTTAACACATTAACTACAATTAAACAAAAATGTAAATCAGGGGAAATGGACGTATCTATGCACACACTCACAGAAATTTGACATGGCTGCCATATGCAACTAGCCAACTCATGTAACACCAGCAACATTATTCATGGTGCCCCTATTGACATTTTGGGTATTTAAAAATAACGTAACAACCACCAACACTTAGTGAATGACATGAAATGCAGGTAAAGACTTTCAAATTCCATCATCCTAAAATTCTCTTTAAGACTTCAAGCGTCTGTTTACATTTAAAACTAGACTGCATACCTCCAAATGCAGTGGTGTAATGTAACTAAGTAATAATACTTAGTTACAGTACTTAAGTATTTTTTGGGAGTATCTGTACTTTACTTGAGTTTTTATATTTCAGCCAACTTTTACTTTTACTCCACTACATTTCCTAATTAAAATGTATACTTTTACTCCGATACATTTCCCCGAAGCATATTCATTAATTACTACAAAATAGTCTGAAGTCAGAAGAACACAGACTGTAGGAAAGCAGGTTTGATGAATCAGTGGTCTGGCACTTGCAAGTTAGACTCCAAAAAAACACCTTTGCTCATGTGCAAACAAGTGTGCGCACAACTGCGGATAATTTCATTTTCCACTCAAGTCGAGTCTGGAGTGTGCGATAATATTGGTAAGTGTTGTAATGATGTGCGATCTGACATTATCAAGTAGGCTATATCACCAAATCACACAGAGTGCAGGCACGTTGATTTATTATTTGTACTTTGCTTAAGTTTGATCAATTTTTAAGTTTGGACTCCAAGCTTTTGAAATTCAATCAACAACACCTGTACTTTGTGCTGTTATTTATCGGCCACCGAGAGCTAATAAGGATTTCATCTCAGAACTGGCTGCTTTTTTAGCAGACATTGTTCTAAAATATGATACAATTTTAGTGATGGGGGATTGCAATATCCATGTGTGTTGTCCGATTAACACCTTAGCAAAAGATTTTTTAAATCTCATTGACTCTTTTGGTTTTCATCAAATGGTGAATGGGCCTACACATACTCATGGACACACTCTGGACTTGGTTCTGTCACTTGGCCTAGTTGTCAGGGACATTATTATTGAGGATTTTATAGTATCTGATCACAATCCGATCTTATGCACTGTTTCTCTTCCTTGCCAGCTGAGTAAATTTTGCTCTGTTAAAAGATGCGTTCGTCCACTAACGCCTAGTACACATGTGGAGTTTAATGCGTCTTTTATGGAGACGTTGCAATGTGTGAAAGTAGACCTCTTATCTCCGCATATCTTAGTGTGGAGGAAGCTGTTAATATTTTTTATTATGTATGCGCTGAAACATTAGACGGGGTTGCGCCCTTGAGGCAGGTGTGTAGAAAACGCAAGTCTGCCCCATGGTACAACGAACATTTCAAATCTTTGAGAAGACAGTGTAGAAGATGTGAACGCAAATGGAAGAAAGAAAAGTTACAAATCTCCTATGAAATGTTGCGAGACTCCTTAGGTAAATTCCAACGGGCTGTGAAAATGGCCAGGTCTAGATACTTTTCAGATGTTATTGAGAATAATCATCAAAATCCGAAAGTCCTTTTCTCAACAATTGATTCATTTTTGAATCCTAGATTGGAGGTGCCTGGAGATATGCCTATGGGTTTATGTGAAAGTCTTTTAGATTTTTTTGTTGGGCGTATAGCAGACATCCGAAAGAATATACAACAGTGTTCATATATGCCTATGGATATACAGTATCTCACAAAAGTGAGTACACCCCTCACATTTCAAGTAGTTAATATACAAATTAAATGTATTAAGTTTCTACAATATATAAATATATTGTAGAAACTTAATTTCCTGTAAAGCTGCTTTGCAACAATTTGTATTGTGAAAAGCGCTATACAAATAAACTTGAATTGAATTGAATTTCAGCAACTATTTTATTATATCTTCTCAAGGGACAATACTATAAAAATGAAACTTGGATATATTTTAGAGTAGTCAATGTGCAACATGTATAGCAGTGTAGATTTACTGTGGTCTGAAAATAACTCAACATACAGCCATTATTGTCAAAATAGCTGGCAACAAAAGTGAGTACACCCTACGTGATAACAGCTATACGTCTTTTAACCATGCAAAGCCACATGTCCTATTAATCATGTACATGTTTTCGTCTGCTTAACAGGACTATACACATTTGTGTATCTTGTATTAGAGCAGTTAAAATTTGGTGCTTAGAGTACAATTCTCTCATACTGACCACTGGATGTTCAACATGGCACCTCATGGCAAAGAACTCTATGAGGATTTGAGAATTAGAAATGTTGCTCTCCACAAAGATGGCCTAAGCTATTAGAAGATCAGTAACACCCTGAAACTGAGTTACAGTACAGTGGCCAGTGTCACACAGAGATTTTCCAAGACGGGTTCCACTCGGAACAGGCCTCACAAGGGTCGATCTAAGAAGTTGAGTCCTCGTGGTGTATGTCAGGTGCAAAAGCTGGCTTCAAAAAAACATACGCATGAGTGCTGTCAGCATTCCTTTAGAGGTTGCAGAAGTGAAAGGCCATCTTGTCAGTGCTCAGACCATACGCCACACACTGAAAGTCAGTTTGCATGGCCTTTGTCCCAGAAGGAAGCCTCTTCTGAAGCTGGCTCACAAGAAAGCCTGCAAACAGTTTGCTGAAGACAACCTGTCCAAGAGCATGAATTACTGGAACCATGTCCTGTGGTCTGATGAGACTAAGATAAACTTGTTTGGCTCAGATGGTGTCCAGCATGTGTGGTGACGACCTGGTGAGGAGTACCAAGAAAATTGTGTCTTGCCTACAGTCAAGCATGGTGGTGGTAGCATCATGGCCTGGGGCTGCATGAGTGCTGCTGGTACTGGGGAGCTGCGGTTCATTGAGGGAAACATGAATTCCAACATGTTCTGTGACATTCTGAAGAAGAACATGATGCCCTCCCTTCAGAAACTGGGTTTTCCCAGGCTGGTCTCATGTTCATACGTAGGTATTAATACCTAACATTTACAAGCACAAAACGTACATTTGTGCACGTATTTATTGATGCTAAAATGTACAATTTACACGTATTTCAATGTTTAAAACGTACAAATCAATACGTATTTTTAGCTAAAAAACGTAAAAATATTTACGTATCTTTTAAATCATTAAGATATTCGTATCAATGCATTTTTATCATTTTATCAATAAACGATTTAGACTTTTAGACCCCTTAACCTACCCCCAAACCTAAACCTATCCATTTTACAGCGAATATGCATGTTTATCATTTTATTAATAAGCAATTTAGATTTTAGACCCCTTAACCTACCCCCAAACCTAAACCTACCCATTTTTATAGAGAATATAAAAGGATATAAAACGCAATTGACTGAAACATGCAGGAAAATAACAATTTTAGTAACAATATAGCATTACAAATGTTTTTATAGTCGCTAATCCCACTCCTACATCTAAACCTAAACATAGCTATTTCTGTACAGTATAAGAAAAACATGACAGACGGATAAATGCAATCACAATCATTTATTGCAAAAATTTCAAAAGCACTACCAAAAGTAATCCAAATGACGATGCGTTGCAGCCGCAGTCCTCTCTGGCGGAATACAGTAGGTTTGTGTGAGGTGTAGAGCAGAATTTATGTTGTTAATCGCTGAAAATATTATACAGATTATTTTCCTGGTCCTCTCGCTCTCAGTGAACTCGTAAAGGTGCGCGTGCTCGCATCTTTCAAACACACACCTCACCAGAAACACGGCATGTCGCAATCTGTGACGAATGCAGGCGAGAGCCAATGAGCGTTCGATTATCCTGCCGTAAAACCTGTCGTTTGAAGCGGCAATATTTGAATTCGTAACGAGCGCTTCACTCAGCGTGGGCTTTGCTGTTTACGGTCGCTGGACTCGCTGCTCGGGATGGATATAAAGATCGCAGAATAAAGGCTTGGATTTGGGTCTGTTCCTCGCAGTCGTATGGATTCTGAAGATCTGATTACAGCGCACGAATAAAATGGTTTAATTTCGTAATTATGTTGCGGTTTTGGTGTTTTTTATAGTTCTATTGTCAGCCACAGCATTTCGGAGAAAACGCCTTTTGTGGCCCATGGCAAACAAAATAAACATTACATGACAAGTAAAGGTTAAACAATTGCAGAAATGTTAATTTATTTTCAGGGTTTAAAGTGAAGTCTTGATTAACATTATGTAGGCCTATTCTTGGAAACGAGCTGGCAGAAATCACACGGAACAGAAAGAAATGTTATCATTTCATATTAAGTAAACAAGTAAACAGTTGAAAACAACGTAATTGATATGACAACTAAAAACAACTAATAATAAAATTAATGCCGCGATTTCAATATTCATAAGGATTCATTTTTAGATGTCGTCAATACGTCAGTTTTTAACGTTTAAATGCTGAAAATACGTCAGTATTTGTACGTTTAGATGCTGGAAATACGTCAGTATTGTATGTTTTAGTCCCTGTAAAAACGTAAGTAAATGTACGTTTTATAGAACCACATTTTACGTAAAATACATACGAATTATCATGAGATCATGTTGGTTTTCCAACATGATAATGACCCCAAACACACGGCCAAGATGACAACTGCCTTGCTGATGAAGCTGAAGGTGATGGAGTGGCCAAGTATGTCTCCAGACCTGAACCCTATTGAGCACATGTGGGGCATCCTCAAGCGGAAGGTGGAGAAGCACCAGGTGTCTAACATCCAGCAGCTCCGTGATGTCATTATGGAGGAGTGGAAGAGGATCCCAGCAACAATCTGTGCAGCTCTGGTCAATTCCATGCCCAGGAGGATTAAGGCAATGCTAGATAACAGTGGTGCTCACACAAAATATTGACACTTTGGACACAGTTTTGAAATGTTCACTTAGGGTGTACTCACTTTTGTTGCCAGCTATTTTGACAATAATGGCTGTGTGTTGAGTTATTTTCAGAGTAAATCTATACTGCTATACATGTTGCACATTGACTTTAAATCCAAGTTTCATTTTTATAGTATTGTCCCTTGAGAAGTTATAATAAAGTAGTTGCTGAAATGTGAGGGGTGTACTCACTTTTGTGAGATACTGTATCTGTAACTCATGCTATGTTGTCTGATTATGAGCCCATTTCTTTATCCATGCTTTTAGACATTGTACTTAAGCTTAAGTCGATATGTTCTCCTCAAGATATTGTTCCAACAAAGCTACTAAAGCAAGTTATTGAGTTGATTGGTCCATTTGTATAATCAATAATTAATAAGAGTTTACTTTCTAGAATTGTTCCAACTTACTGTAAACATGCCATAGTGCAGCCTTTGTTGAAGAAATCAAACCTGGATAAGATTGTGTTGTGCAATTATAGACCAATTTCAAAGCTTCCTTTTTTAGCAAAGATTTTGGAAAAATCTGTTTTTAATCAACTTGAGTCCTTCCTTACTGATAATGCTATCGGTGAAATCTTTCAGTCGGGGTTTATAAAACAGCATAGTACAGAATCTGCACTTTGAGAGTTTTTAACAACAAGTTTTTGTTGAGTTTTTTATGGCAACTGACTCTGACGTAACTCTACTTTTGCTTTTGGATCTTACAGCGGCGTTTGATACAATCAACCATCAGATTTTGATCTCACGTTTAGAAACCTGTGTAGGTATTCGAGGGAATGCCTTGAACTGGATTATTTTAAAGATAGAAGTTTCTCTGTTCAGATAGGAGAATATATGTCAACCTCAGCACCTTTATCTTGTGGTATTCCACAAGGATCTTTTTTAGCACCAGTCTTTTTTTCACTTTATTTGCTCCCATTAGGTCCGATTTTGAGTAAATATGGGGTATCATTTCACTGTTAAGCAGATGACACCCAGTTGTATCTACCTCTGAAGCCAACTGCCTCTATCGCTGTAGAAAGATTGGTGGAATGTCTTGGTGAGATTAAGGTATGGTTGTCTGCTAATTTGCTATGTTTAAATGAATCAAAAACCAAATAGATTTTATTTGGTCCTTCTGAGTTTGTTGATACATCCAAAATTGAGTTGGGTATACTATCCCCCTTTCGGACACATCAAGTAAAAAACTTAGGCATAGTTTGTGACAGTGTACTGAAAATTTGATAAATAAATGAAGTTGTCAAAATTAGTTTTTTTTTTTTCAATTGAGACTAATCTCTAAAATTAAGTCTTTTTTTTATCTCAGAAGGACATGGAAAAGGTTATACATGCTTTTATTTTCTCGAGATTAGACTACTGTAACTCACTGTACTATGGTGTTAAACACAAAAGCTTGGACAGACTACAGCTGGTCCAAAATGCGGCTGCAAGACTTTTGACAGGTACTCGGAAAAAGGAGCATATCATTCCTGTATTAAGAGAACTACACTGGCTGCTGATTTCTTATAAGATTGATTTTAAGATATTGTTATTCATTTTTAAAGCCTTACATGGTACAGCTCCATCATATTGAGCTGATCTGATCCAGGTGAAGAAACCAACGAGAATTTTACGTTCTGAGTCATTGAATCCCTTAGTGGTCCCGCGGATGTACCGGAAAACGAGAGGAGACCGCTTCTTTGCGGCCGCTGCTCCTAGGCTGTATAATGGTTTACCTCATTATATCCGGCAGTGCCCTACTCTTAGAGAGTTTAAGCGACATTTAAAATCGTATTTTTTTTCTGTGGCATTTGAGCATACATGAGTGCAGTGTTTGGGGTGAAACTGGTTGTTACCAACCGCCCCATTGAGTCTGAGGTTTCATTTGTGTTTGTGTGTTATGATATAGAATTTGAAGGTGATTTTATTGTTATTCTGCATTTTTTATGTACAGCACTGTGGTCAACATTTGTTGTCTTAATATGTACTCTAGAAATAAAGTGAACATTGAACATTCAACATTATTAGTCTATTGAAACTCAAAATTCAAGGCATTCTAAATTGTAGAGGGCAAAAATGCTTCTGTATGCTTTTTATGTTTATATGATTTAATATAGTTAACTTAATCTATACCACACAAAGAGTACCATTTTTCTGCAGATATCAGCATGATAACACATTTAATAATCATTTTATATAAGTTCAGTAAAGTTAGCAATAAGTGACTTACATTTTAGAAATAATATTGCTTGTTTTTGCTCAATTTTGCCAACAAAAATAGTTCCAAAGAAAGATCACAGCACTGTTTTGCATCTCTGAGAAATGGTGTTTACTTATTGAATGAATCAGTTTTTTTGAACGAACTGGTTGAATAAATGATTTGGTGATTAACTCATTAACACAGTCAAATACTTTGTTTCTGAATGAGTCAGACTTTGAACTAATCTGTTGAATCTCAATGGCTCACTCATTAACAGTCACTGGCTGCCACCTACTGGCGGTTTTAATTTCACATTTCGACTTTTTTCATGTTTTAAATATTTTCAAATATCAGTATTCAACGTTTTATGTTAAAAACAAAACATTATTTTACATCTGTAACTGCAGGTTAAATGCATCCATGTCTCCTCTGAGAAACTGTGTAAATACATCTAAATGCTATTTCAGATGCAGATTCAAGAAATGTTTTCTTATGTTGGACTGAAAGTCACTAAGTACTGGATGAAGTGCTTCTTATTCTTACCCAAAAATACAAAATGGAAGAAAGAGTTAAAACTTTTAACATTTACTTGTACATTTACTTTCAATACTTAAGTATGTTTAAGATAAAAAAAAATAAATAAAAAAATAAATACTTTTCATACTAGTACAATAAATATCACATACTTTAAGACTTTTACTCAAGTAATATTCTAAACGGTGACTTCAACTTCTACCAAAGTCATTTTCTGGTAAGATATCTGTACTTTTACTTAAGTATGGCTTTCAGGTACTTTATACACCACTGTCCAAATGATATTCCAACAAGGACTATGCAAGACCTCCATGCAAATTAGGTTAGTGCTGTTTACTATTGGGTTAGGAGTTAAAGATAAAGTATTAACTAGGGATGTGACAAAGTATCTTTTCATAAGAGATAAGTACAGCAAAAGCATTTCTCTGCAATCAAAAGCTCTTCATCTGAAGGTTTTGTGCTTTTATAAAAGAGATTTAGGGATTTAATGAACAATTCATTAAAGAACTATAACAAAATATTATGCAGCTTAATCCGTGTATCATTTGTTCAGTCATTTTTTATTTAATATTGAAACTAGAAAAATGAGAAAATGGTTCCTTTTTCTTTTTTAAATTTTTTTCCAAAATCGAAAAACAAGAATTCAGCTGAATTTTTCATTTTTCGTACAGGGGTAGAAAAATGAATAAACAGCTTAAATTCGATTTCTACATGTAGGTGGGAATTAAATGCCCCTTTCTGCTAATTGGTCAGCCAAAGATTAAACCATGCCATCATCAGTTTTTCCGCAGTTTCTTGCAGCAGAATAATAGTCTTCCGCTGCTGCAGTTGTACGGATTCCTAACCCATTTTTTATCATGATACATGCTTTGATTTATTCCAAAGTGATTTATATAATGCATTTAATGTCAAATAATCTAAGTGTAGACTTTTAAAAGTATGTGCGTCAAGTATTCGCTGTGTATTGGATTGTTTGTGTGCGCCAGAAAGATGTTTAAGGAGACCGAGATGCGCTAAAGCAGCACGTTCTGTTGTTTTCTTTATTTTTCAAAAGCATGACATTTTGTAGTTATTTTGAATGTACACAAATAAAAAACATACATTTTACCATATGACTATAAATGACAGAGTATTAAGTTATTTCCCCTGGTAGGAAAAAATCCAAGTGAATATCAATTAATACTCAATATTATTTAAATAAACACAGCAAAAACATGCGTATTTCCTGTAGACTTCAAAAATTTCTACTAATGAAGAGATCTATTAAAGTAGTGCATGGGTTAAGTAAAAGTGAGTTTGCTAATGTATTTCAATAACCATAATTCCTAATAAGTCTCAATTTAGTATTTTAAGATGACACATTATAAATCAGCTCAAGTTTTAAATGTATTTACAGAATTGTACATTTCCCAATATTTATCCTATTTCTGAACTGTAACTTTTTGACATTTTAGCAGTCATTACCCGTTAATCAGTTATTGCTCTTAATTTAATTCATTAAAATAAAAAATGAATACTTAAATGGGTGATTTAATGGAATTTACAATGCTAAATTACAACTGATTATAATTTAATTTTTTTTTTTTTTTTTTAGTAAAAGTGTTTTTTAGTAAATATCCTTACTTATATATACTTACATACACTAAATGGACAAAAGAATTGGAACACCTGTCCATTACTCCAGCAGTGACTTTAATGTTGTTGATTCGGCTTTCCACAAGAGTTCGGAGTGTTTCTGTGGGAATTTTTACCTATTCATCCAGTAGAGCATTTGTGAGGTCAGGCACTGATTTTGGATGATAAGGCCCGACAATCGCTGTTCCAGTTCATCCCAAAGGGGTTGAGGTCAGGGCTCTGTGTGAACCAGTCAAATTATTCCACAAAAAAAACTCATCTAACCATTTCTTTATGGACCTTGCATTGTGTGCTGGGGCACAGTCATTCTGGAATAGAAAAGGGCTTTCGCCAAACTGTTCCCACAAAGTTTGAAGCATAGCATTGTCTAAACTGTCTTGGTATGCTAAAGCAGTAGGATTTCCCTTCATTGGAAGTATGGGACCTAATGCAACCCATACCATACCATTATCGCTCCTCCACCAAACTTTACACTTGGCATAATGCAGTCAGGCAGATAACTTTCTTCTGGCATCTGCCAAACCCAGACTCGCCTATCAGACTGCCAAACATAGAAGTATGATTCGCCACTCCAGAGAACACATTTCCACTGATCTTAAGTGCAGGGCTGTGTGTTTTACACCACTACATCTGATGCTTGCCATTGTACTTGTGACTTTACGTGGTCTTCTGCTTTGTACAGTAGTTGCTGCTGTTCCTAAATGTTTCCACTTTCCAATAATACCATTTTGTCCAATTCCCACTATTACCTAAGTATTAACCTTTTTGTTTGTTTGTTTGTTTGTTTGTTTGTTTGTTTGTTTGTTTGTTTGTTTGCTTGCTTGCTTGCTTGTTTGTTTGTTTTGCCTCAGTAATTGCTGCTTACGAATAGTTTGTAAGGTAGTTGTTAAGTTTAGGTAAGGGGAAGGATTAAGGGATCTGAAATATGGTCATGCAGAATAAGTCATTAATATGTGCTTTATAAGTGCTAATAAACAGCCAATATGCTAGTAATATACATGCTAATAAGCATCTAGTTAATAGTGAGAATTGGATCCCTAAACTACTACCCCACTAAACTGATGCTGTAAATTATATAGGGAACACTCCCAATAAGATTTATATAAACAGTTAAGTCGTTCTTAACCCAGGGGTCGGGTTCTTTTAGTGGCCCTTGTCTGGCCAACCTGGTGAAGAATAATGATTAAAAGGTTGAAAGCTGTGGTTAGGAAGGTAAGAGAAATAAATATATGACATTCCTTGTGGTAGCTCTGTCTGCAGTCTAGGTCCTGACCAAATGTGACCCTAGTTTGTTTGGATAAGGCACTACACAACGAGTGGTATCAGTGGATTCATTTTACAGCCTTCAGGGAAAACTCAAAACTGTATCAGATTTTAACAGGTTTCTGCTTAATGAAGGCTAGACCAAAACATTACAGAACAACTATGATTGTGAATGTCTTTCATTTAACATAAAACTCTCATCTGAGGCACTTGTGCTGTTTTGACAAAAGTGGGCACTGAAAGATAATAAAAGGGCCTCAGACCAAGTGAACTGTATACCTTCTATCATATGACTTTTGCTCAGGAATTATGGTTTCTGTATGTTATGTGATCTTTTGCTTTTTCTTTTCTAACAAGTATGTTTTTTTAAGTAGTAAACAACTCTATACATCAGAAGCTATATTATTCTACCCCAAGGTAAAATTTCCTTGAATTCTATATATTGCTTGAGAACACAGTATATAAATCCATAGTATATGTCTACCAACAATAAACTTTGAAACCTCTGAAAACGCTGTCTTTGTGTGGAGTCCTTCCTGTGGTTCACAAGCAGGACTATTCGAATGGCAACAGGGAAACTTTAAGAGGAGTAAAGATTATTGGAAACAGAAATCTATCTAACACTCTGTTACAGTACAAATCTTGAACACTTTATGGAATTATGGGTAACTCTTTATTATAGTGACCATTTCTCACTATTAACTTGTTTATTAGCATGCCTATTATTAACATATTGGCTGTTTATTAATACTTATAAAGCACATATTCTGCATGACCATATTCTACATCCCTAATCCTACCCAATACCTAAACTTAACAACTACCTTACTAACTATTAATAAGCAGCAAATTAGGAGTTTATTGAGGCAAAGGTCATAGTTAATGGTTTGTTAATAGCAAGAACTGGACCTTAAAATAAAGTGTGACCAAATTATGTATCCCACCATCCAATGGGCTCCAGTAGTTGCACCGCAGATGCAGTAGGTCATCCAAGTATTGGATATCCTGCTTATCTGATCCCTGTATAGAAGGTACATGCACTTATTCTAACATAGGACTACCATAAGATGAGACTTTTTAACACAAATTTGCAAAAAATAAATAAATAAATAAATAAATAAAAATGCAACTGAAACTGTGACAATACTGTAGTTCACTGCTGTTTGAAATGTTATTATTGTGTATATTCACATACTGTTTAATAAAAACAAAAGTACTTGGCAGAATATATTAGTAAATTCACAGTGTATTATGTATATTAAATCAATAATTATAATACCCAAACAAATGAGCGTTTAAGAGAGAAAGCCAAACTCTTAGACCAAAAAATACACTTAAACTCAACTTCATGCTCCTGCCAGAAAAACTGGTTTTGAATAACTAAGGGCATGCACTTTATTGAACTCTAATTATCTTCCACAGGACTGTCTCATTACCAGCTCTGGCTTGCGTAAACATGTTTTTTTTTTTTTTAAATAACTGTGGCCATTTTGATTCCGCTCAGGTGTTTGACCGTTTTCTTCACCCGTAGCCAATTATTTATGTAGAAACCATTGAGTGAGTTAGCTGAAGTGTGAGAGTAGGAGGAAAGGGTGAGTACATTCTGCTTCATGCTAAAAAGGTCTCTTTTATTCCAAACGTAATTTTAGCTAAGCAGTCGCCTCCACTCCAGACTTCAACCACGCTGAACTCTCGTCTCTGGTTTTAATGAGGGCAATCCATGGAAATGAATTTCAAAAGCGACCAAGTGCAACTCTCTGTATTGCAATTTAATTTGATGTCTCTCAAAAGTGATGAATCACTTTTCCTTTCTCAAACTTTTGTGAGGAGCCTGGGCTTTTTGATATGCAAAACAAATCTGGAGTCCCATGTTTGCCAATCAGTAGCATTTTGAGGTCTTAACTTCCAAACAGACCTACTAGGACCTTCTTGTAACTTTGGCATAACAATGTATTAATATAAATTTAATTGAATTAAATATCAGCTAATTGTCACAGAGCTGCGTGGTGCAAAGATGAGTAGTGCACGACGAAGAAGATAATCCAAACTGGCATTTATTAAATCCACAAGAACAACGAAGGGTTCACACACACACAGGTAACATTCAACAATAACCGGCACCAGACTGAAGACAAAGGGGAACTTAAGTACATGGACAAATGAGGATAATTAACGAGACACACCTGAACATAATGAAGAACTCAAAGCAGTGACCATGACAACAGATGAAACAGCGAAAACGGTGAAAACAAAGTCCAAACAGTGACAAGGTGTGACAGTTCGCCCCCCTCCCAGAAGGCACGACCTCACGCTGCAGGATCAACAAAGGGCGGGACGGAGGGGGACTTAGGAGGAGGACAAAGTAGTGGATGTGGGATGGAAAAAGGAGATTGGAGGAGGTTCCGGAGAAGGACGGATGACCGGGAGGAGGACAAAGAACAGAGTCCAGGGTGGAGACGACAGAGGGAGGAGCCATGGAGGAATCAGGAATCAGGAGGAGCCAGGCGGGACCCAGACCGCAGTCAGGATAGAGGTCCACGGTGGAGCCGACGGAGGGAGGAGCCATGGTGGAGGAAGGGCTGACGACTCCACGGGACTGACCGACGGCGGCGGAGCAGGTGGGAGAGGAGCCAGGGCTGAGACGGAGAGCCGACGAGCCAGGGCGACAGGGAGGATCCGGAGAGCCAAGGCAGAGCAGATGGTGGAGAGGAGAGAGCTAGGAGCCATGGTGTAGCCGGTGGGTCGAAGGGCCAAGGCGGAGTCCAGGACTTAGAGGCTTGAGGCGGAGACAAGGGATCCTCCAGCCACGATGCTAGTGAAGACTGGCAGACCCGCGGCGATCCCACTACACAAATGGTGGAATGAGGGTGAGCTGAGGGGCTGGCAGGATGCAGCGGCAAAGGGGCAGAAGATGGCAGATCTGAGGATGAAGTGATGATAGGAGGAGCAGGGAGAGGGAGGCTGGGTGAGAAATCATAACAGGTAGAGGGTTCTGGGATGGTGTGTGCTGCCCACAAACACCAGGTGGGAATACATGCCACGTTAAGGCCCGGGCATGCTTCATGTTTCACGTCCGCACAGATTTCAAAGCATACTCATTCGCAGATGAGTGCGGATTGCCGAGTTCGACACATGCGCAGTACAACACTCTGTACAGTACAGGTTTCTGCTGCCTTTTTCTTGCACATGCACTGTATTGCCTGTATGCGGGTGCGCAGCTGTCTTTAAGCCCTCCTGATGACGAAAATTAGGTAATGCGGACGGTGTGCGGCCGCGGATGGCCAAAGTATACTTTGGCCTTTGCTTTCACTATACGGCCATTTATTCTGTCACGGAGCTGTGTGGTGCAAAGATAAGTAGCGCACAACAAAGAAGATAATCCAAACTGGTATTTATTAAATCCACAAGAACAACGAAGGGTTCACACACGATAAGAACACAAACATAATGAAGAACTCAAATCAGTGACCATGACAACAGATGAAATGGTGAAAACGGTGAAAACAAAGTCCAAACAGTGACAAGGTGTGACACTAATAACAGTGAATGAATGAGGCATTTATATAGCGCTTTCTTGTGTATTGCCATACACCCAAAGCGCTTTACAATCATGTAGGGGGGTCTCTCCTCAACCACCACCAGTGTGCAGCATCCACCTGGATGATGCGACGGCAGCCACAGGACAACGGTCACTGCACACCAGCCACATGTGGAGAGGAGAGAGAGTCATAGAGCCAATCAAGTGGATGGGGATTATTAGGAGGCCATTATTGATAATGGCCAGTAGAGGGAATTTGGCCAGGACACCGGGGTTACACCCCTACTCTTTACGATGAGTATCATGGGATTTTTAATGACCACAGAGAGTCAGGACCTCAGTTTAACATCTCATCCGAAAGACGGTGCTCTTTTGACAGTATAGTGTCCCCGTCACTATACTGGGGCATTAGGACCCACACAGACCACAGGGTGAGCACCCCCTGCTGGCCTCACTAACACCTCTACCAACAGCAACCTAGTTTTCCCAGGAGGTCTCCCATCCAAGTACTGACCAGGCTCAGCCCTGCTTAGCTTCCATGGGCAACCAGTCTTGGGCTGCAGGGTGATGTGGCTGTGGCTGTGGCTGTGGCTGTAACAATCATCATTTAAAACTCTCTGTCTTGCATACATTTAGAGTTTCATCACAATGATATCATAAATGATAAATGTTAACAGATTTCACATTTTTGGGAGATCTATGTCTTTATTATGAATATTTATAAACAAATAAAAGAATGATTAATTTTATTATTAAATATTTAATATTTAAAATACATTATTATATGTAGAATTCTTAATAGAAAACTTTGTGAATAGTGGCATTCATTTTCAATTTCTGTAAGTGAACTTTGGTTGCTAATGTTTTTGCATTTGGATGGTATATAAGAAAAAGAGAAAATTAGTTTTAGTAAGTTACATTTGCATTGTTAGTACATGTTAGTATTCCAGATTTCTTTTGTGATATTTTAAAATGACAATTGCATTAACAACAAATATATATATATATATATATATATATATATATATATATATATATATATATATATATATATATTTTTTTTTTTTTTTTTTTTTTTTTAACCAGATTTTTACATACTATAGTATCTTTCATCCAGAAATGCTCTTCAGAATAAAAAATAAGCATAAAGACAGATAGTTTATTTAAAAGATGGAGCCCTGATAGCACGTTTTATTAACAAAAAAAAAAAAAAAAAAAAAACTCAAGGTCAGTAAGTTTCTTAAAATGTAAGACAATTTGACCTTTAATGACAAGGCAAGATTTGTTGTAAAATATGTGGTGTGGCAAAATCATCATGATACTGTATTTATGAATTAATACTTCATTATATTTCTATTAAAAATACATTTAAAAATATATTTTAAAACGTTTTTGATGATAACAATTATAATCATGTGCTTGATGGTTACACCACATGACATTTTTAAAGCCATTAAATTTACCATTTAAATGGTAACACTTTTTTTTTTTTTTTTTTTTTCCCCCAAGACAATTATATTTATTCAAAGTTAAGTTTTAAATTTTTGCCAGTTTGTATCCTGGGAATCAAACCCATTGCATTGCTAGTGCCATACTCTTATCAACTGAACTAAAAGAACAACTTCCTGTCCTTGTTAAGTTTGATTGTTTTGTAACACTCTCGCCTTAATTCTTTAGACAATAAGCTACATAAAAAAGGGGTTCACTTTTGCTAATAGATTGTGTTCAAAAGAACTGTAAGAGTCTCAATAAGGAAGTGCAAACCATTAGTATATATTGAATCACTGAATGATAACACAATAACAAATTGCACATTAATGAAACCCAATGCCGTATTGTGAATAACAAAGCACAATACTTGAAACAAACAAACAATTAATCAAACTCAAACCCAAAATAAGAAAGTGTTACCACATATACTACAGCTGGCTCAATGGAATGGGGTACCCGAGTTGATATAAGAGATACAACACAAATGAAGAGAAACAGACAAAATGTTGTACCCAACATTTCAGAATGTAGCAAGAGAAAAGGATATAGCGGCAAGGCATTTAGCAGAGTATGTAAAAGTCCCAGTCTTGACAAAGTCCAATCGGGCCATAAAGATATGCAATCCTAAATCCTAGGACCACGAAACAATCCCATTGGCATAATCCAACCCGGGGAGAAGTAGGTATCAGCCTTTTAAGTAGCCTTTAAAGCCCCATACCAGAGTCCTCTGTGAGCTTCTCTGCAAACTTTCAAACACTTTAGATTAACATTTTGCAGGGGTACATCAAAATGTGCATTTGAATATCAGTAAAGCACTTAAATGCCAAAATTCACTTAACTTCCTGAACACCATATGATTCCAGGTCTGTTCACCCCACAGTCAACAAACTCCATCACCATGCTTTACTCCCCTCTCTTCCTCTCTACTCCCCAGAAACCTTAAAACCATTTCTCTTTTTGTTACCCTCTAGAGGACAGGATGAAAATGTCATCCCAGTAACTGAATAACTGTTACAGTTTATCATTTATTTCAGGTGTGTGTGTTAATTATCATGTGTATTTAGTTCCTGCCTGTTCTGTTAGTTTTCGTCTGGTCCACTCGTTACTCCCAGTGTTCCTGTGTGTCAGCCTTGCCTTGTCTTGCCCTGTCTTGTTTGGATTCATTAAAGACTGTATTTTGAGTTTACCCTCGTCTCCTCGCTTCCCTCGTGTGTGCACCGTGACAGTACTCGCACATCTAGGCTCATAACACAAGTTGTAGTTTCAAACCCCAGGAGAAATTTGTGATCTATCACTATTGAACTCTTGAGCAAGGCACTGATCTTTACATTGATGCAGGAGTAACAGCGCAAACATTTGATTAATATAGCGAAAAATGTAATTCATGTAATCTGTTTAGGGTAAGACATGACAAGCCCCATTTCCAAAGTTGCATTGTGGAAATATTACTGTTAAAGCTCTCCTGCTGATTTATCTATTGCCGTGAACAAGAATGTGTGGGCCAAATGTTAAAATGTATTCTGAGATGATTCACCCTAGAGCTGCGTAAATGCCATAGTGTTCTCTTCGATGTGTTAAACATTCCATAAAACATTGACCTTTGAAGCAGTGATTGCTTGATATTTGCAGTGACCAGTAAAGCGTTGTTACTGCACTGTAGACTATGATGCAAAATCAATGTAGCGTCACATGAAAATGTTTAGCACACACAACCCCAGGGCACATGAGGAAATTCTCCTCCCCTTTAAGCTGTGATCAACGAATTGCTGTGCAACTGACAGTGAAAATCAACAACCCCTAACCAGATTTTTATATTACATACTATAGTATCTTTCATCCAGAAATGCTCTTCAGAATAAAAAATAAGCATAAAGACAGATAGTTTATTTAAAAGTCAGGACAGATGGAGCCCTGATAGCACGTTTTATTAAAAAAAAAAAAAAAAAAAACACTCAAGGTCAGTAAGTCTCTTAAAATGTAAGACAATTTGACCTTTAATGACAAGGCAAGATTTGTTGTAAAATATGTGGTGTGGCAAAATCATCATGATACTGTATTTATGAATTAATAATTCATTATATTTCTATTAAAAATACATTTAAAAATATATTTTAAAACGTTTTTGATGATAACAATTATAATCATGTGCTTGATGGTTACACCACATGACATTTTTAAAGCCATTAAATTTACCATTTAAATGGTAACACTTTACAATAAGGTGTCATTTATTAACATTTGGTAATGTATTAACTAACATGAACAAACAATGAACAATGCATTTATTACACTATTTATTAATTTTTGTTCATGTTAGTTAATGAAAAAACAGTTGTTCATTGTTTATTCACGTTAGTTCACAGTGCATTAACTAATGTTAACAAATCACAACTTGTGATTTTAATAATGCATTAGTAAATGCTGAAATTAACATTAACTAAGATTAATAAATGCTGTAGAAGTATTGTTCATTCTTAGTTCATCTTTACTAATGTTGTTAACTAATGTTAACTAATGGCCACTACAGGTAGGTCTTACTAAAATTAAGTTGCAATAAAGAAATTGTCCATATGTTTGTCCATGCATTCCCACCCCCCACCCCCAGTTCAAGCAAAATTGAAATGATGGTGTCGTAACATATCAAAGCACAAAAGCTCCATTGTGACTCACTAAAACTCTAAAACTTCAACCGCTTCATGGAATACAAGGGGGGAAATATCTTCAAAAGTATGTATTTAAACTGTACAAAACTGAAAGCCTTTCTACTGGTAACCACAGAGAACATGCAGGAGATTCAAGAGCTCTTGTAACGCGGTTGGCAGATTCCCTTGGGTGATCAGAACGAGCTCCATCAACCTGCATCAATTTTTAAAAAGCTGAGCAGCTCAACCTTCCTGTTCAGATCAAAGCTCTCATTGTTTTTATCCTGTATTAATATGGAAGGATGAATGTTATAGGTTTTGCTTTTGCCTTTTTCTTCATATCAGATGTGCTGTGGGGATCCAGGGCTCTTTATACTTTGTGTAGTGGATCATGCAGTGTGAGTGGTTTTGTGGGGAAAGAGGAAATGAAGAAGGCTGAAACAAGGAAGACTGCAATGAAATGAGCTTTTTATCTAGGTTGCTGAGCTGTTAATCTTTATTTATTTATTTATTTATTATTTTTTTTTTATTTTTTAATCTGTGCCTGAAGCTGTACTGTAACCCATATAATGATTAATACTCACCATGGCTGATGACTGATGCACTAGCTGCAAGTTTGTAAAAATCAAAATATACCTATTATTTCATTTGCTATTAGTTATTAAATTATTCTTGAAATATTTTTGTCTATTCTTATAAAATATATCTACATATCTATATTCTCATAAAATATCTATTTATTAAAATATCTAAGATTTTTTTTCTCAAAACATTATGAATTCATTCTGAAAGCATAGATTTGTTGGCACTAAAACCATGTTGTACAGGTCCATTTTGATACTGACTGTTACAGGTTAAAAGCATAATGTATGATTACCAAATACACTGACAATGATATCTTACAATTTAAAGATTTATCATTCTTTCTGAATTATGCAAGACTATATAGAATTTTATTTATTTATTTATTTATTTATTTATTTATTCATTCATTCATTCATTCATTCATTCATTCATTCATTCATTCATTCATTCATTCATTTATTCATTCATTCATTCATTCATTCATTCAGTTATAAGGGATAGTGTGAAGTGGGCAGGGCATTATATAGCCTACAGTATGGACAATGGTCAGAAATATTCAGAAATATTTGATCACTGAATACTTTAATTGAATTGATCAGAGTTCCAGAGAACCATCATTTTACCATAAACCATTTGAAATGATAAAATAAAATGATATTTTCCTATGGGCATGTTATGTATGACCACAGATGACTAACTGTCACGAATCTGGTCTATGAACTTCCGTTCACTCACCACCAGAGGTCACTCAGTCACTACATGGACTCTTGCACTACACTACTGTTGCACGTCATCTCCAGACTACATTTCCCAGCAGCCATTTCACTAATCACACGCTCACACCTGAGACTGATCTCACAGCTGATTCCCATTACACCCCTTATATAAACCATGGACTTCCGTTCACAGATCGCCGAGTATTGTACGCAAATATCCTAGTGATAGCTACCCTACGAAGCCCTCTTAGTTGTCTTAGTCTTGCCTTGCCTGTCTTCCCGTGTTTGATTCTAGCCCCGTGTTTCCTGGATTAACCCTTGCCTTGCCATTCGGACTCTGTTTGCACCTCGTTTGGATTATTGCTCGTGTACCTGGATTATTGCTCTGCCTTGCCCCGTTGGATATTGTTCGCCGATCGTCGACCCACGCTTGTTCTAGGATTACTCTTCGTCTTGTCCCTGCCATACCTGTTTGCCGTTGTTTGACCCTGCCTGTGATTTGACTATGTTTCTAAATAAAAGCTTGCATATGGATCCACACGTCTCACGTCTCATCAGCCCCGTTACAGAATACTCGGCCACACAAGGATCCAGCAGTTTTTTTAAACGAACATTTGTCAGGTATGGACACCACAAGAATTTTGTTTGCCCTTAAACAAGGCCCACGATCACTGGAAAACCATATTAGAGAGTTTTTAGCCATCGCACACTATTCAGATTTACCGGATATTATCTTAATAGAGATTTTCTGCGATGGCATAAATCAACCGCTCAAGTCTAAGCTTAGACGCGAGGGTCCGCGTTCATCACTCGCTCATTTTATGGATTATGCTTTGTTGACTGTTGGCTCTTTGTTCACTGTGGGTTTCGCGGAGGAAGAACGCGACACCGCATCCGTGACTGAAATGGCGGCTGCACAGGAGCGCGCTCACATAATGGCGGCCACAGCAACACCCAGTCATGCCATTTCTGCCAATCACGAGTCAAGTCACAGTTGATCGTCATGAGCCAAGTCAAGTCACAGTTGATCGTCATGAGCCAAGTCAAGTCACAGTTGATCATCATGAGTCCCAGCACGTCACTGCTGATCATCCAGAGTCCCAGCACGTCACTACTGATCATCCAGAGTCCCAGCACGTCACTGCTGATCATCCAGAGTCCCAGCACGTCACTGCTGATCATCCAGAGTCCCGTCACGTCTCAGCTGATCTGCCAGAGTCTCGTCACGTCTCAGCTGATCGTCCAGAGTCACAGCACGTCATTGCTGATCGTCCAGAGTCATGTCACATCGCCGCTGACCTTCCAGAGTCACTTCACGTCATGTCTGCCACCCCAGAGCCATGCCCTGTTGCGGCTGTCGTACAGCAACCCTCCACCATCCTATCAAGGGAGCCTGTCATCAAGCGTCAGAGGTTGGTATCCAGCGTGGAGGATCCATCGCTGGTGTCAGCACGCACAGCTGGTATCCCCAAACCTAATCACTCTAGTCCTCCTTCTCATGAACTCATTCCCCTATCTGCAGCACTTCTCGTATGGGGGGTCGCTTTATGGTGTATCTGGGCCGCATACACCACCGCCGATTTGCTAGAGGCGGCAGCACCGGCTACAACATCTCCAGAGGTGGCGGCTTACGCTGCGGAACCTCCCAAGGTAGCGGTGCTCGCTGCTGTGCTCCCAGAGGCCATGGTGTCCACTGCAATCTCTTCAGAGGTGGCGGCGCAGGCTGCAGAACCTCCCGAGATGGCGGCACTTGCCTCAGTTCCTTGTACGGTGGTGGCGCCCAGTGAGGAACTCTGTGAACTGTCTGTTCCGGCCGAGGAGGCCATTATTGAACTTTCATCCTGCCCTGTCACGGCTAAGAAGGCCGTCTGTGAATCCTTGTCCTGTCCTGTCACAGCCAGAAGGGCTGTCCCCGAACGCTCAGCCTTGTCTGTCACTTCTGAGGATACAGACTGTGAATTTCCTGACTGTTTTGCTGCGGCTACAAGGGCCGTTCAGGAACTCTCTTCCCTACCTGTGACTGCCAGAGAAATCATTAATGAACTGTTTGTCTGTCCCCTTCCCTCCAATGCATTTATTTATGGACTGCCTGCCCGCTCAATTGCCACCAGGGAAAATATTGATAGACCTCCCATGTTCCCTGCCTCAATCCTTGGGTCTGTGCATGTTTTTCCTCTTTCTTGTGTCTCAGTTTTCCCTAGGTCCCAGTCCCTGCTGTGGGTTCCTGATCCGTTGTGGTGCTCTCCTGATCCGCCGTGGAGGTCTTCTGCCTGGTCTGCTCCGCCCTGGAGGGCTCCAGTTCCGTCTGCTCCGCCGAGGTGGTCTTCTGCTCCGGTCTGGTGGTCTTCTGCTACGTCTACTCCAGTCTGGTGGTTTTCTACTCCGCCGTGGTGCCCTTCTGCTCAGGTCTGGTGGTCTACCGCTCCATCTGTTCCACTCTGGAGGTCTTCTGCTCCGCACTGGTGGGCTCCAGTCCTGTCTGCTCCGCACTGGTGGGCTCCAGTCCCGTCTGCTCCGCCCTGGTGGGCTCCAGTCCCGTCTACTCCACCCTGGTGGGCTCCTGCTCCATCTGCTCCACCCTGGTGGGCTCCAGTTCCGTCTGCTCCGCCCTGGTGGGCTCCTACTCCGTCTGCTCCACCCTGGTGGGCTCCTCTTCCGTCCTGGTCTCCGGCTCCGCCCTGGCTTCCTGCTCCGCTGGCTCTACCTCAGTTCCCGGTCTTCCCACTTCCACGTGGACCTGGACCTCCGTCCCTCCCCCTGTTCCGCCTCCGCTCCACCACCCTCCTGGATTGTACTGAGTGTGGAGCGTCTGGAAGCCGCTCCTTGGGGGGGGGGGGGCTCTGTCACGAATCTGGTCTATGAACTTCCGTTCACTCACCACCAGAGGTCACTCAGTCACTACATGGACTCTTGCACTACACTACTGTTGCACGTCATCTCCAGACTACATTTCCCAGCAGCCATTTCACTAATCACACGCTCACACCTGAGACTGATCTCACAGCTGATTCCCATTACACCCCTTATATAAACCATGGACTTCCGTTCACAGATCGCCGAGTATTGTACGCAAATATCCTAGTGATAGCTACCCTACGAAGCCCTCTTAGTTGTCTTAGTCTTGCCTTGCCTGTCTTCCCGTGTTTGATTCTAGCCCCGTGTTTCCTGGATTAACCCTTGCCTTGCCATTCGGACTCTGTTTGCACCTCGTTTGGATTATTGCTCATGTACCTGGATTATTGCTCTGCCTTGCCCCGTTGGATATTGTTCGCCGATCGTCGACCCACGCTTGTTCCAGGATTACTCTTCGTCTTGTCCCTGCCATACCTGTTTGCCGTTGTTTGACCCTGCCTGTGATTTGACTATGTTTCTAAATAAAAGCTTGCATATGGATCCACACGTCTCACGTCTCATCAGCCCCGTTACACTAACATTACAAAAAGGCATGAAAAGTGAAGTTACACATTTCTGATAATGTCACATACAGTGTTTGGTGCCATTATGGAACATATTTCTATAGTTAAAAGTATCAGGACATAAGAGTGTGGACAAGTAACTAAAAAGACATTATATGGACAAAGGTATTGGGACATACCTCTTAATTACTGAATTCAAGTGTTTCAATTAGACCCATTGCCACGTGTATAAAACCAAGCACCTATCCATGCAGTCTGCAGGGTCATTCTAAAGAGCTCAGTGAATTCAAGCGTGGTATGTCATAGGATGCCACATTTGCAAAAAGTCCCTGTTAGATATTCCACAGTCAACTGGGTAACACTTTAGATTAGGGCACACATATGCACTATTAAAGAGTTTTCCATCAAAAAAAAAAAAAGAAAGAAAGAAATCATAAGGTGCTGCTTATTGACTGTAAGTGAAAGATCTAAGCATGCTCAAATGCAAACTGTGTATTTTGATTCACGAGAGCAACCATTGTGTTGTGTTTTATTTTCTTTCTTTTATATTCATTTACCATTTATATAATCATTTATCATTTAAACATTCAATTATTCCATTTAAGTATGTTATTCTTTAATAACAATAATTTTAACTATTTATATACTCATTTCATTGATTTATTAATTGATTAGTCATTTATATTGTATTATTTTATATTATATTATTTCCATTGTTGTTTAGTCTTACGATTGTGTGGTTTTAAGGGCTTTTTGTCTTTATGAGTAAGATATAAGAGAATATCTCCATTTCAAGGTTTTTAATTCCACAGGACGATGTTGTGAAGCCG